>JACCIX010000180.1:0-136996 GCA_025506515.1 Flaveria trinervia | reverse complement strand
ATACCTTCACGACGGTGTGTATTGTTTCTTTGTGTCTCAGTTTGAGTCAAAGTATGTTAGTGAAGCCCTGAATGATGAGGCATAGGTGAGTGCCATGCAAGAACATCTTCAGTTCAAGAAGTTAGGAGTATAGACTTTGGTGGATAGACCTAAAGGTGCTAAGGTCATTGGCACCAAATGGGTCTTGAAATTCAAGAAAGATGATCAAGGCGTGATCATCAGAAACAAGGCTCGACTTGTTGTTCAAGGATTTCGACAAGTTGAGGGCATAGATTACAATGAAGTGTTTGCACCTGTGGCAAGAATAGAAGCAATCCGTATATTCCTTGCCTATGCATCATACATGAAGATTAAAGTTTATCAACTTGATGTGAAAAGTGCATTCCTTCATGGTGAAATCAGAGAGACAGTGTACATCAGTCAACCCGAGGGATTTGAGGATCCATATCTTCTGGACAGAGTTTACAAACTCGACAAGGCTTTATACGGACTTCATCAAGCTCCTAGAGCCTGGTATGAGAAACTCTCGACTCACCTTATGAAACACGGTTTTCGTAGAGGTGTCATTGATTGTACACTGTTCATAAAAGAAAAGGATGGAGATTTGCTGCTTTTCCAAATTATGTAGATTATAATCTTCGGTTCAAAGAACGAAGATCTATGTAAAGAGTTTGAAGCAGTAATGAAAGCTGAGTTTGAAATGAGTGTCATGGGAGAGATGAAATTCTTTCTCGGGTTACAGGTGGATTACACACCAAAAGGGATATTCCTACATCAGACCAAGTATGTAGGAGATATTCTCAGTTGGTTTGACATGGAGAATGCTTCCGCAGCTGGGACTCCACTTGCTACAAACCATGATGTAGCACCCGACGAGAATGGTGATCTGGTCGATGCCACCATGTACCAGGGAATGATTGGATCCCTCATGTACCTCACTGCCTCAAGACCTTTATCGTGTATGTGACATGTTTATGTTCAAGATATCAGACAAAGCCAAAAGTTAACCATCTGATAGGGGTCAAAAGGATCTTCTGTTATTTGAAGGGTACTCCAACACTAGGGTTGTAGTATCCTCATGACGATGACTTTGAGCTAACAACGTATAGTGACTCGGATTACGGGGGTTGCAAGATTAACTACAAGTCTACATCAGCGGGATGTCAATTCTTTGGGAGGAGATTAGTGACCTGGCAGTGTAAGAAGCAGACCTCGGTTGCTTTGTCAACCTATGAAGCCAAATATGTTGCTACTGCAAGTTGTTGTTCACAAATCATATGGATTCAACAGCAAATGCAGGACTATGGCTTGAATTTCTCGTCTAGTCCTATTTTTTTATAACTCTGCTGCTATTGCAGTAACTAAAATCCGGTCCAACATCCTAAGACCAAACACATGGGCATAAAATATCACTTTATACGTGATTGTTTTGAAAAGAACCTAATCGATGTGATTAAAATAAATATTGATTTTCAACGCGCTAACCTCTATACAAAGGCTTTTGATAAACCACGATTTCTATATTTGTTAGAGGTCAACGGCGTTAAAAAGAAAAGTGATGTAATTCCTGAAGATGACCATGTGTAGTCCGATGCGTATAGTCAAATTTTCTTTTAATATTTATTTTCTTTATTTATTTTTTTTGAGTAGTTTAATTAAATTGGTGTTATTTTTTCACCTATTAAAATCCTAAAAAGTGTAAATCGGTTACGGTTTTAGAATTTTAGGGGGAGAATAGGTCAATTAGTAACATTAGAAAAAAACGAGGGAGGAGGAGAGGCAAGCTGATAGAAATTAGATCGTATCTGTGATACCGATTCAATGACTTTGGAAAATGATAGTACACAGGAACAAACCACTTGGGATTTTAAAAGTTTAAATTGAATAAGATGCGAAGTTAAAAGTATAAGTTTGTATAGTCTGAGCAATATAAAAGAAAAAATGATAGTAAAACTAGCTACTACTAAGGTAACACAAAGAAAGTAGACCTAGAGGTTGCTAGACCACAGATGATATGTCGGTAGATTCAACACAATAGATGATTAGACCTTGTTGGTGATCTCAAGAACAAACTAAGTTGTTCAACAAGTTGTGGGCTAACATCTTATCACTGGTTAACACAATCAACAAAATTCCAATAAGGGGTGACGAGAAGAATAAACGCCACAATATGAGTGTAAGACCAAAATATGAGCAAAAGCACATGAAAAAATGCAAAAGCAATCAAACTAATAACTTATGTTGTTGGTGAGATCTATGCAAAAAGATTAAACTTGCTCAAACAAGAAGATAGGTTATGTGCCTCTCTGCTGTGCGGTGGCACTGACCTGAGGATAAGCATAACCTATATATTCTAGAATTCATTGTTGTTTGCCGCCTCTCTGTTGTGCGGTGGTATTGACCTGTGGCTTGGCTTCTCTTTGAAAGTTCTAAGAATAGTCTCTTCTTGAAAACTACCCTGAGACCGCTCAAAAATCTCCTGAGGAATGTTGGTTACCAAATAAGTGTGGGATCCACAAATGCTTGTTGAAATAATCAAACCTTAAACTGTCACCAATCTGAGTCAAAAGTCTGTGTATGTATTTAAGAGGACAAGTATACTGACAATCATCGTGGCTACAATTATTGAAAGTCCAAATCAATATGGGGATCTAATAGTACTAGTATGATTTCTTAAACTTGCTAACGACTCTAGATGAAAAACAAGAATTAAGCATCAAAAGGTGTTGATAACATGTCCCAAATGATTTGAATTGCCTGTATGATTCCAAATTGAATTGGTCCATTTATGGTCAAAATAAATTGAAGCTGCCTTTCCCGGAACCGAATCCATTATATTTCTATCTTAGGATTTACACCTCACACAAAATGTCAAAAACAAGTTTTAGTTTTGTATTTCAGTTTAAGTCTTTTCTTTTGTTTAAATATTGTTAATGCAGTTTGTTAGATATCAGACTATACCATAGAATTCAATAGGAGATGTAATCACCTAAAAGGGACACGTCTGAGGTGACCACACATGCTTTCAAATGAAAAATCAGTCATGTCTGAGGTGAAAAATTGTTTAAAAGGATCATGCCTGAGGTGATCAAAAGTTTTCCAAGTTAACATGATCATGTTTGAGATGATCAAATGCTCATAATGTTTAATCAAAAGTTAAAAGGGATTAATTGTGGAATGGTCATAAAGTCAAAATCATGAGTATGATCCAATCGCACGACTGGACCATGAGTATGGACCAACCATACGAATGGACCAAACTCATGCACTAGAAAGCCGAATGACACATGAGTATGAACCATTCCCCGAATGGCTTATCAGATTGAGCAGTAGACCGATGGAGCCTGTGCGAATGAGTCAGTCGCCCGACTGAACCCCAGTCGCCCGACTGAACCCCAGTCGGCCGACTGAACCCCAGTCGGCCGACTGAACCCCAGTCGGCCGACGAATGTGCGACTATGCCAATCGCACGACTGAGGTCCAATCGCCCGATGAACAGAGCGAATGGGTCCAGCGCCCGAATGAAATCAGATTCAGTATAAATAGGGCCATAGTCGATCGCATTCAACTCATCACCCCCAGTCGCCCTAAAATCGCACAGCCTACCGTTCTCTGCCAAAATTTCCTCTGACCCAAATTGATTACATATTTTGATATTCTAACATTCGTTGGTGCATATACAGGTAAAAGCGATGTGGCCATGCCAAAGACTCCGTCGATTAGACTCCAAAATCAAGAAATTGGCCCTAACTAGACTGAGACTGTAAATGGACTAATAACCAAACTAAAGCAAATAAAATGTTGAAATAAAGGTATTAGGTTATTAGTATAATGATTGTGATTCTAAAGACCATTACATGACGTCTAATTTCAAGAGTTAGTTCAAATTCGAATCTCAGTTCGACCGAACAGTAGGCCATGCGACTGGACACCAGGATGAACTCCAATCGCACGATTGAGCTAGTCGAATGGCTCAATCGGCCGAATGGATAATGCGAATGAGCTTAGTCGGCCGACTGAACCAATCGCCGGCTTAGTCAACCGACTGAACTCAATTGCCTGCTCAGTCACCCGACTGAATCCGTCGCATGCCAGATCAACTGATTGAACACAGTCGCGTGGTTCAATCGCATGATTGAACCAGAATGAATTCAACCAAGTTAATTAGAACTGATTTGTGCTGTGTGGTTATCTAATGTCTACGTTTTTGTGTTACAGATTGATGACTGACAGGTGGTCCATTAACCCTAAGCACAACATATGGCTCACTTAGATGCCACTACTCGGAACGGTGCCGAGTTTGCAGGGATTATCGCATTCCTTAAGCGATCCAGGATCTACAAGGCTATATCCACACCATGCACCCCTACAGGTCTATTCAGCAGGCCTTCTGGGAGGGGCATCGGTTGATCGCTCTCACGAGCCATACAACATCAGGAGTTCTATTTTTGGGATGGATATTGAGGTTACTGCTAAGGATATTCGGCGTGTACTTGGGTTGGGTGATGATTCAGACCACCCTACCAGACTTCACCCGCTAACTGTGAGAGGGTGCTTCTTGAGGATGAAGTACGTTGGGGATATTAATGCAGGTGTGCTTAACAAGAGCAACCCGTATCCCCAGTACAGTACTTGGCACATGTCATCCTCAAGTGGTTGGCTCCGCGAAAGGGTGGGTTTGATGATCTTTCAGACCAGATTCAAAATGCCTACGTGGCACTGGTACTGAACCACCCTTTCAGCTTCTCGAGCATGATATTCTCTTACTTGATAGAGAATCTGGAGGCTAAGGGCAAAGAGGGTTTTTGCATGTACCTTAGGTTTCTTTAGATGATTTTGATGAGAAGCTGTCCACACTGCCCAAGGAGAGCCAAGACGTTGTGTCGTTGCAGATCATGGATGAGACGACACTAGGTCGTATATGAAGTCTACCGGGGAAAGCAGGTCAAACCCCCGGTGAAGAGACTATTCGGCCACCTGGCTAAGGTTGATACGTGGCGCCAGGGAGGCATAAATGGCGCCATGCAGATAGTGATTCGGATGTCGAGCAACTTGAGCTCCCTGAAGATGACTCCGACGACAATGGCAGCGGTGATGATGGAGATGCAGGGCCCACTCAATTGAGGGCCGCACTGCTAATATAGCATCTCTAGTATACCCAGGTGGGACGGAGGCAACAAGTTCCATTAGGACTTCCAACCTGATGAGGAGGAGGAGGAGGAGGAGGATGAAGACCGTTGACTTGAACGGTGGGCAGCAGGTAGTTGCCACTGAGCCAGGGATTAGGGTGGCTTGTGAACTCCTAGGAGGGTCTGGGGGACACTATGACTGATCCAACCTACACCCCAGATCAACCCAGCGTCCTAGGAGGAGCATCCACTTGAAGGGTTCAAGGAAGAAAAGGATGGCTCAGCCCCACGGGATGAAGAAGAAGAGGAGGAGGATGACTTATCACCCCCACCACTACTACCTCCACTTCCACTACTCCACCCACTATCACCACTACCACCACTCCACCTACCACCACTATCATATCTACCACCTCACACACCAATACCACACCCACTCCACCATCTACCCACATACAATCCACCTCCACTACAACTCATCCACACCACCTTCATCTATACCACCCCCAATCTTCACCACTGCCACCACCACTAGCCACCAAGCAGGACCGTCATCTTACCCTTGCTTTCCATCTGGATCCTCTCTACCTCCCAGTGGGGTAAAGGAACAGCTCTCAGCACTAAACCATATGGTGCTAAAGCTGTTGGAAGCCGATGACGAGAAGATGCCCAGATTCATTAGCTAGTAGAGCTTACTGCTGCACAATCTTAGCAGATATCTCAACAGGCACAACTGATAGAGCAGCAGGCACAGCAGATGGCTGCTTAGAGCTCAGAGATGTCCCAATCCAGGAGCAACATTCCATTCAGCAAAACAGATAGAGGAGTGTTTGGATGCGACCAACAAGACCATCATGCTGAGGCTCAAAGGATCAAAGGATGAGCCACTAATATCAGAGAGAGGAGATGGAGATGATGGAGTGATGATGACAGTGATGATGATGATGATGATGATGGTGAGTGATTAAGGGGAGAATACTGATGTGGTGATGATGCTAATGTTGATGAAGGAGATGTTGATACTTCTGCTATGGGGTGCCACATCAGCTCAAGGTCAAGAGAGGCGCACAAAGAAGACCAAGGAGCCCATCATCTTCTCTGATCCTACTAACACACCAGCTTCAAGACAAGAGTAATACATAGTTGTTTATGTTATTTAAATCATGTGTATTTGAATCTTGTATCAAATTAACGTAATTAAATAGTTAGATTTATTATTGAGTTTACTGCTTTGATTGTGGACTAGTGGTTGATGTGTTACATGTTTAAATCAAGCAGATCCAAATTATCAAAGAGATGAATATGTGTTGCTCCCCTCTAACAGATCAAGAATCAATCAGATCTTAATCTATCTGCAGGGAATAGTCAGGAGATTGGTGAATTACACTTCTAAAGAAGGAGAGATAATTCGTGATCTCACCAACGAGCAACTTGCTGAAATGTTCCGACTCAATCTGATGATCGGAAAGATGCTCCAACAGTCCATGTGGAAAGTAACGACGAGCTCAACGACATTGATGAGATCGAGATTGAAGATGTCACGGACCAACATTATCTAGAGTACACTGACATTGAGGGTAATGTCGTTCCCAATCTGGGTGACAATCTTGTCAGTGAAACTTTTAAGACTCTGGATAAATGGAACAAGAGTCTGACAAGGAAGAAGATAAGGCCCAAACCTCGGAAGCTAAAGTCAATATCAGAAGGCTGAGTGGGTTGCATGCTTTGAAGAAATAAGAGCCCAACGAAGTGCTTCAACGTCAACTGCCTACACCAAGCTGTACAAAGTGAAGAAACATCACAAGGTGTCGGGCAAAATCATAGCATGGGCATATTTTGAGATATCATGTTTATGCAGTTAAACGTGAGAAAAGGATTAAGTACTTCAGGTTCCCACAACGACCTGAAGACTCTTCTAGAATTGAGCTTAACCAGTTAACAAAGTTGAAATTGCTATACGCTGACCCACACAAAATGTCAGGCTGGTTTGAAGCAGCTCTAAAAGAGAGTACCACACCAGATGGGTCAACTTCAAACCTCAACAACCAACGAGGTATATTAGACGGTTTTAGGTTGATGCCATAACTGGAAAACCGAAAATAGTGCTGAAGTGGAGTCCTCCGCGGACAATGTCTAAGATCCCTCTACGGGAAATGCCACATGACTTCACCCACACTTCAAATGGTGGTACTATGATTGGAGAACATGAGAGGCAGTCATAGTTTTGAACAAGAAGGTAAAATGGAAACCATTAGGATTTTGACCTAATGTGGCTTACAAACTTGTCTGCTGATGATGTCTATACATTATACAAGTGGCCACTATTCTATGACTCACGAGATATTGTACAAGCTCTACAATTTCAGAACGTGACACGACTCTGTTTTGCTTTTGAGATACACGAAGGAGTAGCAAGAGAAGAGAAGTACAAGAAGTTTGAAGAGCTTATGAAGGATGTAAGATAATAGATGAAAGTAGGTCCAAGGGGGAGTTTGTAGATACATGTGTCCCTAGTTTCTGAACTCAATGTAATATGTTTTATTGTCTTACACATATGTAATTGAACGGGTACTTAATGAAATACAATGTAGGCTGTGCTTATAATGTTGAATATTTCATTGCTTGGTATGTAATAACTCATATTGAACTAATTATATAGGTGTTGGTTGTTTGAATAGATCTAAGTCAAATAATGATTATGAAACTATTCAAACTTAATCATATGAAGTTCTCATGCGATTGTCCCATGCTATGGATCATACACATGAACAACTTCATGCTAATGAACCAGTCGTATGAATGAACCAGGAGACTGGATCAGTCGCATGATTGTGACATGAGATTGGCTCAGTCGCATGACTAAACACTCAGTGGTGCGAATGGATCAACCGCATGACTCAATCGCACGACTGAACTATGCAAATGGTCCAGTCACACGATTGAGAAAACCTAACCTATAAATACCACCTAAATCATGGAAAAACATTACACTTTGAATATTTCGATACCTACACGTCCCTAGCCATCCAGAGACCTCTAGTAACCTGTTCTAACTTCATAGATCGCAGTAGATTGATTGCTAATCATTCTTAACGTTTAGATTCAATCTTAATTGATTCTATGTGCGTTCTCACTGATTGGATCGCAATCAAATAGGATTCCGCACTATTGATTCGGTACACGCGTAAATCTGTTAGTATTCGTCCAGTACACGATCCTAATATTACTTTTTCAAAATTTACCTTCCATTGTTTATAGTTTCTTATCCATTTATATAACCACATATAGTGTTCCAAAGCAACATAACTTATTGAAAGTTGAAAGATTTTAAATTGTTAAAGGAAGTATCCATTGCTTGTTATGTGCTCAGACAAGCATTTCCAAATGCCATACACACTAGTGAAGTTGAGAACCAAAGCCTAGATGGTCTTGGGTTTGTATTGGATTACATTTGTTTTTAACAGTAGTTTGTTTTTGTTTTTCGATAACCACTTTGTTGGTACAAATGTGTTAAGGATCACTAACAAACATTGCTTTGTCATTTCTATTGACTTTCATTATGACAATTCTTTTTTAGGTATTGATTTTTCATTGGTTGGATTGGGTTTACTTTTCGGCATCAGAACTATCTAATTTTCATCATACTTTGGTGCTGATTATCTTTTGATACATATTTTGTTATAATACCAATCTTTGTTTAAGTATTGAATTTGTTTTGGTACTGAATTTGTTTGGGTATGGAATTTTGTTTGGTTCTTGATTTTATTTTGGTAATGAATTTTGGGTTTGGTACTAGATTTATTTTGGTCTAAGATCTATTTATTTAATTTTATCATGATACTAATGCTTGCTTTGCTACCCATATATTAGTTTGTACCACTTTGTTTTTCCTCTCTAGTACTAATTTCTGAGTTGTATGAATACTTTCCTTTTAGTAGTAATATTTGATTAATTGTTAAAAATTGTTTGTTCATATAACTCATTGGATTACAATAGCAATCCCTTGCCAAGAGATTAATCATGCTAGAAATTAAACAACATTTGTGCATAAATTGAAATGATTTTAAGCAATTTGTTTTCATGAGTTGATTCTGAAATCTAAGGGGCCGTTTGATTAACTGAATTAAAATCAATTCAAAAAAACATGTATTTGGTTGGTCTATTGAGGGAATTGAAATTGGAAAGTCTTTTCTTAAACAAAGGAATTGACATTCCTTGATATTAGTGATGGAATTCTAAACATTCAATTGGAAAGTTTAATGATGACCAAAAAGACCATTCGCTTCTTTCATTCTTTTACTCTTAGTTGGTGCTAGACACTAAAGAAAATCAAACATTTATCATTAGTCTCATCTTCATAATCCTAAATTCAAAAACTAAAATGAACAAATAAAAAAAGTTGAATACTTTGAATTCTGGATCAAAATTAAACTGAAATTCTTTATTATAAATAAATCAACTAGGAGATGAATAATAATTCAAAGATAAAAAACAACCTTAGATAAACAACAAATCAAAATCAAACCAAAAGAAACAACAAACATAAATCGAACCAATATATTCGAACAAATAGGCAATGAACAGAATATTAACCACAAATCTAAGCAAATCAAGACAACAACTAAAGATAGTGACTAGAAATTGAACGCTCTCTGGTGGCAGAAAAGCAAGTCAAACAAACAATGATGAACAATGGTGACGAGAACTTGAAGGGATGGCCTAGAGGGTTGGGAGGGGATTGAATAAAAAAGGGATGAATGAATAAGGAAGGCTGGAAGGGGCATAGCAATAAAAGGGTTCTTTTGCATTTAAAACATTCCAATTCCTTTTTCATATTTACAAACCAAACATGTTATTAGCTTTTAAAGATTTTCATTCACATTCCAATTTTAATTCAAATTCTATTTTAAAAAAAAAAATCATTCTCCAAACTAAACAAGCCCTAAGATTTGACACATTGACTTTATTTTCTATAAAAAAGTTTGCGAGAAGTTAATTTGAAGATCAATCATATTTTGGTTCTTCGTTACCTGATTTATATTTGGTACCATTTGAGTAAATTAAAATTAAGAAATCAAACTTATTTGACCTAATTTCTACATAAGCATTTAGAACATCATCAAGCTTAATATTTGGCATTAGTTTAGGCTTAGGAGTGTAGTTACATGGAGGTTCTACATTGTTAGACACTAAACTGGTTTTCAATTTGCTATTCATTTGATCTCCACAAATTATTATAAGTTAGCATTTGCTCCGTTAAACTTTTTAACATGAAACTTTGATCACGTAGCATTCAGAAGTACAATAATCTTTTAATACCTATGGTAGCACTTTTGTTTGTAATGATTGTTGTGCAAGGTTACAAAAATTGTATTTATAAGTCTCATACAATGATCTACATCTTTACTTAACTACCCTAACACATGATCTAGAATAACTAAGTACAAAAGTACAAAACATTGTACAAGTATTTCCTAACACATGATCTAGAGTAACTAGTACAAAAGTATAAAACATTGTACAAGTATTTCTTTTCTTCTTCAGCCGCATTTGTATTAACACATGTGCATTAACTAATGCCAGTGTATAACACTAGGTTGCATTTCTTCTAAATGTTCATAAGTATTTGTTTTATGTCACCGCATTAGTCTATGCTGTACACAATGTTCATCTTCATTTTTCTAAGTCACCCGTATACGAATAATAATGCGGATGACCAAATACTCAATCTTCTATTACATTCACAATCTTTTTCCTTAGTAACATTTCTCTCATCACTTAGTATACATTCAACCAGCTAAAGATTATAGTCACCACATGAATTGTCGTGCATGATCTTTTGACGGTCCAACAGTGATATCCTTTGATCGATATGAAATAGTCTCGATAGTAACTCTTAAACCTGGACGTCACAAAACTTAGTTACTCTTAAGTTTAGTATGGTACGCATTAGTCTCAATATCTAACATAAAGAATAAAGAATATATGAATTAAATTTTATTTGCTCATTAACGATTTAAACTAAGTTTCAACAAATCTGTAAAATGAAATGAAAGAACATAAGAAAAGGTATGTTATTTTATTAAATTAAATACAAGTTAGAAATTATAGAAAATATCATAGTATCATAAAATAGATAGAAAAAGTACAAGGCTAAATTAAACATAAAAAGGAAAATAAATAATCATTTATATATGACTCGTAAAGTAGCCAATTTGGTTTGAGTTGGTTCAAACTTGACAAGAGGAAACGCCAACTCTCTCATTTCTCGTAGTTGGACTACTTAAGTTACAGATTTTTGCAAACATATCGAACTCACAACCAAGCTAATATCACCATATTGTGCCCTTATCCATTTACCAGCCTTGGTATAGTGTGTCATCACACATAACCACTATTTTCATCATCCTTTTCTCCCAGTTACTTATGTTTTAAAGACACTTTCATAAACTTCAAGTAACATAGCTAACTAACAAAAACTCAAACTAGAATAACACCACTCATGTCCATCATGCATCATCTTTTATTTGTTTTGCTTAATGACCTATAGAAAGAAGTTATATATATATATATATATATATATATATACATACATACATATACATACATACATATATATATATATATATATATATTTTTTTTTTTTTAATTTAGAAAAATTGATTTGTTTGGAATTCTTCCACCTTCAAAAGCCAAGCATATTTACATTAGTAAAACCTAGGCTAAAAATGCACACATCTTCTTACTCTACAACTGTAGCCCAGCCGCTATTTAAACCAATATTGTTTGCTTTTTTTTAAAAGGTTGACAAGTGGTAAGTACTTATGAGATCACTCACTAGTGGAGGGAATCATGTCGGATTCGCCAAGGTGTCATAGGAACTTCCCTTGGATTCATCGTCATTATGAGCTTTGCCTAATATCTTGAATATATAGAAGTTAAGTGGCACTGGTATCCTTTACAACATCTAATATCTTATATAAACTAATGTTTTCTACTTTTCTTATCAGTTGCTCACTAATTTCTTTTTGGTTGCCTGAGTAGAATTACCAAAAGGCCACTCATCCCACTCAAACATATTCAACTATAAAGTTCTTTTTTTATCCATAATCACTACATTAAAATCCTTTGATTGTATTTGAGTCGGAATAGTTCTTATTTCCTAATATCTTCCACATGGAAGGAATTAAATGGAATTTTTCTATTGTGTCACACCAGGGCATGAGCACCACAAGTCAATGCTGTAAGGTATCAAAATGTATTATATTAAAACACTTGAGTAATTTGTGTACACATTAAAACACATGCAAAAGTGTCAGCTTAAACGAACAGAGCAAGTGCACTTGCAAGCACATGCATACACACATTTACGTATCATTGTTAAAACGTCGGCTTAAAAAGGCAAACAAAACATTGTTGAGTTTGTTTTTCCTTTGTTGTGTGATTAGTACACACTCCCCCGCCCCTAATATATACATACATATACTTTTCTGCGACTACAATATAAAATACGTCCTATAAACGTGCCTCCGACATGCACCGAAGATGCATACATTGGAGGTTGCATGTTGGCGAACAATAATTGTTAAAGAAAATTAACAATAATAATTCAAATTAACTTTGTTGAAGACGTACATATACGAATACGTAAAATCATTGTTACCAGCCTTGACATATGAGATAAAAAGACCCATTTGTCAATAATTAAAAGTTATAGGGTTTATGAAAAGGATTTGCTTTAATACAAGGGATGACATGTGTAACTTAATCACAAATTCAGGGACTATTTATATACCTTTATGAGCTTTTCTATTATTGGTAAGGTGGCTTGACTTTTTCTGTAATGTTCTGGAAAGGCCACCCTTTACTTGCACCCTAGTTTGCAGGTGAACGTATTTACAATCAGATAGTAAAGCAATGGATCTTCCTTCCACATGGCTATCACAACAAGTAAGTAAAACATAAAACATATATTGCTCAAATAAAATCATTTATACATATAGATATATCTTGATTCCTGTACATACAAGTGTTTGAGGGGTTTGATCAATCTATTGATCTGCAGGAAGTGCACGATAATGACTTTATTAACCAGTATCAGATGATGAAACCTTATCACATGGTGGCTGATCACTTCAGTGTTGAATCATTTTCCTCAGAAAGCAACACCAAAACCCCATCTTTTGTAGATCATGCTTTTGAAGTTCCATCAAGTGTCAAAGAAATGTCCAATATCAAAAAGCTGTCTACTTATAAAATGACAAACAATATTATGAACAAACTTATTCCAGCAAATGAAACCCCAATCTAAAGTCCCTTCCTGATAATCACAATACTTTTACTATATCTTTTGGAGATTTAAAACCTAAAGATGAGGTCCTACCATACTGCGATTCATTCGATTACACAACGGCCGCCAAAAGAGTTCCAATCACGATCAGGATAGCATCCAGCTGCGAGATCATATGCTGGCTGAGAGGAGAGAAGAGAGAAGTTGGCTCGACGGTTTATCTTTTTGTCTTCCTTACTTCCTGGGCTTAAGAAGGTTTACTTATCTTAATCATACAAACAAACCTTTAGGATTCAGTATGTTAAGTTTGTTATTTATTTATCTGTTTGTAGACGGATAAGGCAACTGTGTTAGAAGATGCAACTAATTACATACTAGACTTCAGTGCCGCGTGAAGGAACTTGAGGGATTATCAGACATGAAAACAAAGAATATGCAATCATCCTTATCCGTGAAAAGATCAAAACAAAGCTGCAGTGAGAGGATGTGTCCTCTTATGATGAAAGAATTGTTGGAGAGAGCAGTAGCCCTTGCAGTCCTGAGGTAGAAGTGAGGATGTCAAGTGGCAGTGTTCTTGTGCGAATTTACTACGTAAAGAATTATTTGTTGTTGGTGAAAGCGCTTAGTGAGATGCAGAAGCTCGGTCTTTGTATCACTAGTAGCAGTGCTTTGCCATTTGCCAATACGAATCTTCTTATCACCATTGTTGCTAAGGTATAATGTAATCTGTTGATCCTTGAAGATGAATTTAATTTGTTTCTCAGTAATGATTTGAGCTATATCAAGTTTTATGCCACAGCTTATGTGCCTGTTTACATTACTAAACACACTTTCTTCTTCATTTCTCCTTATTTCTACAGAAGAATGAGGACTTTCTGATGACATCAACAGATCTTGTGAAAAACTTAAAACGAGCGTTTTCAACTTTAGATGCCATGGAAGTTCAAGATTGTAACTCTGAGATTCCTCACTAATGCTATCATTTCCTCAAAGCCTAAAACCCATCAACAGGATTCTAGGGTTAATAATAGTGTCACTCCTGATTAATTTTTACACTTTTTAAGATGGATGGTTTAATGGTGGTGATAATCCTTCAACTGTGATCTCCGTTGTGGTTTCAAGTATGCTAATTATATTGTAAGTAATTTCCATTATGTTTAAACATGAAACCCTACATCTTAATTTGTTGTTATGGTCTTTTTCCAGGAAGAAATGTATTCTTGGCTTTGAGAACCATGGTAGTAAGTATCTGCTTGGAATTATTATCCCTAGAATCTTGTACTTCTCTTTTTATATTATATATTACACATGTACATTTTTTTTCCGAACAGCATTACACTTGTACAAATAAACCTGTTTTATGACATGTTTAAAACCCTCATAATTCTATACTAGAGATATGCTTTCTCCTGAAACTCAACATCACAGCCTTTAGCAAGGCACTTAGTGGTGCAGCTTCAACTTGTATAAATTAGGAGCATAAGATAGCATGCACCAGAATAAAATGTCATTCCTAGTGACGTCCTTTCTTAGGGCTTGGTACTACAAGAGAAATATTATAGTTTTCAACGTCTCACATGGAGAAAACATGTAAGCTTTTAATTGGAAGTTCTCTGACAACTTTATGTTACAACAAGTTACAGAAGTTTGATCAACTTCAAGATTCGCTTATGCATGAGTCCTTGTCACGGAGTTTGGCTTTGATATATGCAAAAGTAGATAATTGTTTTATGGGCGTTCATATCAACTGATACGTTTGGTAAGAAATGAAACATGTCAAAAGATTCAAAAAAAAAGTAGAAATTGGATCTCTGAGAAGAAATTTTTTAGACTTGCAACTTGAAGATTCAAATGTGTCTAAGGAAATCGAAATAATCTTAAATATGTTTGGTTGACCGAATAATATAGTTGGTCTGTAAAATTGTTAAAGAGTTAGATTGTAGTGCAAGGTAGATGGGGTCGTGATGGTGATTCAATATGCGCAAATATTAGGGGTGAAAGTGACAGTGGTGGCAATGGTGGTATGGGCAGATAGAGATGTAGAATGAGGGTTTGTTTGTGGTGGCGAAACTGGTAATAAATGAAGGTGACAAGTTTTGACGTGGTTGTGACGGTAATGTGGGCAGGAGGGCGCATGGTGGTGGTTGTCACACCCCCGCTAAGAGCGGAACACGGGGTTGCGACGAGACGGGAATCGTCATAACACATGGTAAGCGATAGAGATGCGATAATAATAATGATGACAAGCATGTCATGACAACATCCGACAACAAGGAGACTTGTGTCGTGTTTAGTCAGTATTCACGACAACATAGCCATAAGCATAAACATGATATAAGATAACATAGATAATAACATTGTATGCAATTCCACAACCCGGGAACGAGTTACAAAGTATAATGTTGTGAAACAGTTACAACAATTGTTTTCAAAATGACAAGTTTAGCCCGAAAATGCATCCTAGAGTCTCCACTAAGGCAGCACACCTAGAACCTCAGCTAGCATGATCACCTGAAAAGATATACTCAAAATGGTCAACAAAATTGTTGGTGAGCTCGCAGGTTTAAAAGTAAATAAGTAATGATGTTGTATAAAGTTGTTGCAGAATACCGTGCATACAGTTATAAGCAAGCAAAATCACATGACAAGAGCTTTACAACCAAACCTAATGATGTCACAAAGAATCTTGTCGGAATATATTCACCCAAGGCCCGTTCCTGGCTTTTGTTGGTACTAACTAGTATACCAATACAAGGGTGGAGGTGTTCAACCCAGTAGTACTACCAATACCTATCCGTCGGTCCCACACTGGATTAAATGGTTGTAAGAAAGAACCACAAAGCAGACTCAGCATGTATCAGATAAGTACCCACAAAACAGTAGCACGTTGATTCCAAGTATGTACATTGTATGTATGTTGACAGCATAGAAAACGGGGCGAGCATAACTTTTCCCCCATGTTTGTAAATGTTTGTAAAGTAGTATAAGCATAAAAGGGGCCACGAAGCTCACTTGTTTAGTGGTAAGTATGAATGATCAAGATTACCAACAGTTGGATGCAATGATCGGTCAAACACCTATTGACAGTTATTGTTAAGCATTAATGACGTGTTATGAAGCGTTTATAGAAATGTTTGGTCAGTTCGGGGGTATCGGTTCGGTCGTGGGTAGCAACACACAACGGACACATGTATCAGATCTTATGTAGATCCAAGTATACGAGTAGTCGTCATTGCTTATGACATCCGTGAAATGATCTCATGTTATGAAAGATAGCACTTGTTAAGATTGGAGTTCCAATTGGATTGGCGTTAATTGTAAAATATTAGGTTGATTTCAATTGAAATAGTATGTGCATGTTGATAGCGTTGACTTTAATCTTTGTGCTCAAGCAATGACACTTTTACTGATGTTACTTTATCATCATCAGACGTTCAAGAGGAAAGTTCGCACTCAACATCATCAGTCACAAACAGGACCAGACGCTCGATTCAACGCTCCATTCGTACGAATCAACCTTTAATCATACGAATCAGTCATTCATACGATTGAGTTCATTCGCATGACTGGCATTCAGTCGTATCACACAACACCATTCGCACAACCCAACCCCATGCGCACGAGATCAACCCTCCAATCATGCGAATAGCTACTTTCATGCGATTGAACCTTCATTCGTGCGATTGGACTCCAGTCGTGCGAAAACACGCACAATCGCATACATTCAGTCGGTCACCTGACTCAATCGCACGCATTCATTCGTTCGCATGACTCATTCGCACACATACATACGATCGCACGACTCAATCGCATGACGTCCCAGTCGCATAACTCAGTCGCCTCCGAATGACACAGTCGTATGGCTCAGCCGCACAACTCACCCAGTTGCACGACTCAGTCGCATGACAGACCCAGTCGCCTGACTACAGGTTCGCGACTGCAGAAGTGCAGAGCAGCCTTCGGCTACTCCGAGCATGGGTTTTACACAACAAGGACTTCCAGAAAACACTCTACAAACATACACAAACATGAAACACAAGCAGAAAGACCTCACAACGCACCCCACGACCTCATGGTTCGGGTTGAACCCGAACACCGAAACCCTAGTTTGGACAGCCGTGGAATAAGCAAGAAGAGGGGCAACCAAAGTCGTCTACTGCTAGAATAAGTTAGATTAGGCTGTAGATGGAGTCTAGACGACAGAACAAGACCACGCGGGTTGGATTTGGTGCTAGAATGAAGAAGATGTAAAGAAGAAAGTGAAGAGGATGAAGGAGAGAAGATGAATGAGATAAGGGCTGGAATATGGGTTTATATACCCAGCCCAAGTTTGCAAAATGGCGAGTTTAGTCCCTGCACTTAACCTCGAGTTCCCCAAATTTGTTCGGTTGATTGACGACCTTAAAGTTACTGTGCGTATATTAAGGTTAAAAATGTGTTTAATGGTAATTGATAGTTTAAAATGGTTTATTAATGATAATGGTTGAAATTAAAAAGATATATTTGGTGGTAATGGTGATGACATTTATAAAAAGTATGCTTAGCACAAGTTCACGGAGTTAAGTACATGCACAAGGGTAACAAAGCAGACATGATTCCTTAAAGCAGGAGTTCATGAAGAAGAGGAGAATACTTAAAATAATCTATGCCTAATTATGTCGTTCGACGGACCTTAAGGTGACGGTGTCATAGTATCCCCGGTGAGAGAATTTCGTCCCGAATTCAGCTGGAGTTAGGTCAAGAGTGTCATCCACAAATAGGTGTGGGTATTTGAGTTTCACGATTCTTCCTGTTCCCATGTAACTCTGGCCCTTGTTTTGAATTCCACCTTACGCGAACAATTGGTATTCTACTGTGCTTCAACTGTTTGACCTTACGATCCATGACCTCAATGGGTTCCCAATAAAAATGAAGCTTTTCGTCGATTTTAATATTCAATGGGTATGTGAAGTGATTCGTCAGCCAAACACTTCTTGAGGTTCGACACATGGAAAGTATCATGCACACCGCTGAGTCTTGTGGTAACCTTAATCGGTAAGCCACTGGACCAATTCTTTCTGTAATCACGAATGGTCCAACGTATCTTGGGGCTAATTTCCCTTTCTTTCCAAACTGAACAACTCCTTTCCAAGGAGAGACTTTGAGTAACACTCGGTCCCAACGTTGAATTTAGAGGCTTTCGACGATTGTCGGCGTAGCTCTTTGGCGATCTCTAGCGGCTTTCAGTCTATCTTGATTTGGAAGATCTTGTCGGTTGTTTCTTGAATGATCTCTGGGCCTGTTAAATGACTTTCAACGATCTCGGCCCAACAAACGGGTAATCTACACTTCCTTCCATACAACGCTTCGAACGGAGCACACCCAATGCTGGTGTGGTAGTTGTTATTGTATGAGAACTCAATCAATGGCAAATGAGTATCCCAACTACCACCAAAGTCGATTACACATGCTCTCAGCATGTCTTCCAGTGTTTGTATGGTTCGTTCACTTTGGCCATCTGTTTGAGGCTGATAGGAGGTACTCATGTCTAATCGAGTGCCCATTGCTTTCTGTAGTGTCTGCCAAAATCGTGAAGTGAATCGCCGTCACGGTCGGAGATGATTGACACCGGCACTCCGTGTCTTGTCACGACCTCTTTTATGTATAATCTCACCAACTTGTCCATTTTGTAGTCTTCTCGGATTGGCAAGTGTGTTGATTTCGTCATTCAATCCACTACGACCCATATCGAATCGTGCCCGTTGCTCCTCGAGGGAGTTTGGTAATGAAATGGCTATGTTCTCCCATTTCCATTCGGGAATCTCAGGTTGCCGTAACAGTCCCGATGGTTTCTAATGTTCAGCCTTAACTTTCGAGCATGTCAAGCATCTGCTGACGTACGTGGCAATGTCTTTCTTCAGGCCTGGCCACCAGTACAGATCTTGAGATCGTGGTACATCTTGTCTGCGCCAGAATGAATAAAATCACGTCTTGTGTGCTTCATCCATGACCAAGGTACGTACACCTCCCCCTTGGGTACCCATATACGGTCCACGAAGTACTGTACACCATCGTCCTTGCACATCAGTTGTTTATCCAACCCTCAGAATTCTTCTCCCGCAAGGTTTTCTTCTTTCAACACCTCACTTTGTGCAATTTGGATCTGAGTTTTCAATTTGTTTTGAATGGTCAATCCCAAAGCTCGAGCACGTAGTGGTTTTACGCGTTCTTTGCGGCTTAGAGCATCAGCCACCACGTTAGCTTTTCCAGATGATACCGGATTTCACAATTGTAGTCACTAAGAAGCTCTACCCAGCGTCGCGTCGCATATTGAGTTCCTTCTGATCCAGAATATGTTGAAGGCTTTATGATCTGTGTAGATGATGCATTTGGTTCCATATAGATAATGCCTCCATATTTCGAGTGCAAATACTACAGCACCCAACTCAAGATCATGAGTCGTGTAGTTCTTCTCGTGCACCTTAAGTTGTCGTGAAGCGTAGGCAATCACCTTATCTTTCTGCATTAGTACACATCCCAACCCTTGATGCGAAGCATCACAGTACACTACAAAATCATCAGTTCCGTCTGGGAGGGACAATATCGGTGCATTGCACAGCTTATCTTTCAGCGTTTGGAACGCCTGTTCTTGCATGTCCCCAATCAAACTTCTTGTCTTTCTGAGTCAACAATGTCAACGGTTGAGCGATCTTTGAAAAGTTCACAATGAAACGACGATAGTATCCGGCTAATCCTAAGAACTGCCGTATCTCTGAAGGTGTCGGGGTGTATCCCATTTCTTTACCGCTTTGATCTTGCCGGGATCTACATGAATCCCGTCTTTGTTAACCACATGACCCAAAAACTTCACCTCTCGCAGCCAGAATTCACACTTCGAGAACTTGGAGAAAAGTTTCTCTCCTTACAGTTCCAGTATTGCCCGAAGGTCTTCTTCATGGTCCCCTTCGATTGAGAGTAGATAAGTATGTCGTCAATGAATACGATCATAAACTTATCCAAGTAAGGTTTGCACACCCGATTCATCAGGTCCATGAACACAGCTGGTGCGTTAGTCAATCCGAACGGCATGACCAAGAACTCATAGTGCCCATAACGAGTTCTAAACGCTGTCTTCGGTACGTCCTCCTCGATAACCCTTAGTTGGTGATATCCAGATCGAAGGTCGATCTTGGAAAAATACGAAGCTCCTTGTAACTGATCAAACAAGTCGTCGATCCTGGGGAGAGGATACCGATTCTTCACAATTAATTTGTTCAACTCACGGTAGTCTATGCACATACGAACGACCCATCCTTCTTCTTGAAAAATAAAACCGGTGCTCCCCAAGGCGAGTGACCCGCCAAATAAAACCCTTCTCCAGTAGTTCCTGTAACTGGCTAGATAACTCTTGCATTTCAAACGGTGCCAACCGATACGGTGTCCTTGCTACCCGTGTAGCTCCAGGAATCAACTCAATACGAAATTCCACCTGCCGTGGAGGAGGCAAACCAGGCAAGTCATCAGGAATACATCTGGGTAATCCCGCACTACAGGGATATCTGCTAATTTCTGCTCCTCTTCTTTCTTTTCTACGACATGAGCCAGAAAAGAGTAGCACTGTTTTCGTAAACTCCGGCGTGCTTTCATGCAGGAAATAAGCTTTAAGTTTCTCCCCCGTCTTTCTCCTTGAATTCTGAGTACTCCCCCGTCTGACATAGGGATTCGCACTACCTTGTCTCGACAGACAATCTCGACCCCGTGTTTTGACAACCAATCCATTCCCACAATCACATCGAAACTTCCTAGCTCAAAGGATATCAAGTCTATATCGAAGGTGTGGTTCTCTAATATTATCGAGCACTTTCTAATAATCCCGTCGGCCTGAACAACCCTACCATTGGCCATTTCTACAGAGTAGCTAGTTTCTAGCTTACTAGGACTCAAATCGAGCAATTGCACAAATTCAGAAGATATAAAGCTATTGTTTGCTCCAGTGTCAAATAATACAGATGCAAAGTGATTATTGAGTAAGTGCGTACCCGTGACAACATTTGGGTCCTGACGGGCATCATTGGCTCCAATGACAAAAGCGCGTCCCCGAGCCATGTTCCCCTGGTTCGTCGGGCCTTGATTTCCAGCTATAGTCATAGTCTGATGCTGGTGTTCCCTTGTTGGCCTGATGCCCGATTTAGTTTGGGGCACTGTTTCGGTAGTGATCAGGGCTTCCACACTCATAACAGCCCCTGGCATTCCCGGCGGGGTTAACCGCGTTGACTGGAGCGACCATATTCGGCGTTGTTCTGCAATCTCTTGCTAAATGCCCTGGGCGTCTACAGTTAGTGCACACCCGGCACGGCATAGCTGGGGGATGATGAAAGTTGCACCTATCGCATCTGGGGTGCGGACCCACATACCCTCGTCTGCCCTGGGTCACGGCCACAAAATTTTTGGTTGTCTTGGCCCTTTTCTCGAATTTCCCGGCACTCGACCGGCTCGTTTCCCCAACTTCTTTCCTTTTCTCTGCTCCCCTGCCCAATACCCCTGTCACACCCCAACCTTGACGGCGGAAACGTCGAGATGTGAGGGTTACGATTGTTCACAGCCACATAACCTATTTATTAAATCCAAATATATTAATCATAAGATTCAACTGTAACATTACAAGCAAAAGTTCAACAAAGAATACATCATGTACTAATGCTACAAATAACATGATCATCCATTTTATCTCTAGGTCCAATCCTAGATGTGATAAGCTTCAAAGAGTAGAACGCATACTTGAGGTATTCCTGAAACATGTTAAAAATAAAAGGTCAACATGAAAATGTTGGTGAGCATTCCATAGTTTTTAATACATAGATTATATAAAAGATGACAATTCAAGTCATAAGTTAGTGAATAAAGTGATTAGGGATGTTATGAACAATGCAACAATCAACCTCGACAAAGTTTTACAAGTCTCAAACGTTTACAAGATTATACGATTAGCTAAGTGTACTTGGATCAACCAAAGCAGGCTTGTCTGGCCCATAGATCTATGACTTCGCTGGGCTAGCAATAATTAATGATTGTACATATAACGCCATAACATGGTAACCACGAAAGTTCAACTAACCAAAACTTTACAAGATGAATTGCCATAGGTTTACAAGTCTCAAATAAGTTTACAAGTGCAATAGTATAAGTTAACATGTTTCACCCTAAAGTGTGAAAATAAGAAAGAAGGGGTATGGAAATACTCACATTGATATAAAAATACAATATGATAAATAAAGATTAAAGGATGATCCAAAGTAATCCCAAGTATTCACTACAAGGCACCTAAATATGTATTATAAGATGAAGATTAATAATATGATTAACGTTCAAATAATGATTAGGGTTTCACTAGTTTTAAGGGGTTTTTGATAAGTAACAATTTATAAAGTAATTATTTATATTTTTAATTCATTAGAAGAATTATATAGTAAATATTTTAGAATGAATTTAAATATAACAAAGTTGGAGTTCAATATGTAATTAATTCTTTATAGTTTTCTAAGAATAATATATCATTATCACAATTATAAAAGTAAACCGTTAAAGAATAAAAATACTATTTTGCCCGTTAGTATTTTAAATGATTTTAAAATTATTGTATCAAGTCCATATTCATGTAAATAATTATTCAATTATTTTAAAAGAAGCCATTTAAATATATAAAAGTTAAATGATCATAGAAAATAATTAAGCTTTTTTTTAAAAGAAAAGCATTTGGATCAATGTTTTATTATTTATAAAAATAAACTAAAACCAGAAAAGAATCCAATTGTATGTTTGAGCATGTAATGATTTTATAAATTAAACATATTTAAATTCTATTTAAAAGATATTTAACTAATTATATTCTTTGTTTTAACAAATAGAATAACATGTTAGGTTATTATAAAAAATAAATTTTCAGAGACTAATTGGTTAGCCCTTAAAATAATTAGAATTTATAAAATGAATTTTTAGAATTTTTAGAAAAAAAACTGAAATAAAACAAGGCTGAAAAGCCTTAAAATTAAAACAGGAGGTTCCCGGGTTCGAACCAGGGACCTCTTCTTTAGAAGTCACCAAAGTTACCAATTGAACCAAGGCCTCAGCCGCGGATTAAACTTCGTTTTAATAAACTAAGAGCGTAGCTCAAGCAGAACCCCCCCAAATCCTATGAACCCTAAGTGATTCGAACCAAAATTGAAGCTCAAATCAGTAATGTTAATGATCCGAATCATGGGGCTTTTGTTTTCCTCATGATTTCGAGTATGGAACACCATTTAATTACCTAGATTGAGAACGAATTGATAAGGAACCCTAGATGAACGGACCGAGGCCGAGCTACGCTTGATTGGTGAGCAAATGATGATGATAACCCAATTCATTGCACGGATAGCTTCTTTTGATCATGTAGAACGCAAGCCCTCTGTTAATTTGGGTTAACGAAACTCGGATGATGGTGTTTAGGTGTAGCACAGGTTCGCGGTTGAGATGAAGATTGAACAGGGTGTTAGCTTTTGTTTCAGATGCGATTGAGAGTTGCAAACATTTAGAATTAGGTATATGATTGTTTAGGTTCGATTAATTGGACTATTAAGGGAGATTAATGCTCGAACAGCTCATTTGATGAATCCCGACCGTTTTTCGTCATGTTAAAGGTTCATAACGGTCTTTTAATCCCAATTAACAATCATAATTGACTTCTAAATATGTTGGTGAACCGTTTGGGATCTTTTGGTAGCGAAATGAACGGTTTTGGTGGGTTTCTAATGCCCGCCGGAGGTCGACCGGCGGTGGCCGGTGACCGACAGGAAAAGCGGGAGTTAAGGGGGGAATGGTTTGGGTGTTTTGATATTGTTGATACATGTATGTCTCTAGATCATGATATGAATGTAATAGATCTTGTTTGTCTGATTCTGAGGTAATGCTTGAAATGATTAATGAAATGATATTGCTTGTTTGATATTTATAATGTTTCATATTTCATTAATGAGTTGACATTGAATTGGTTAATTAGATTTGTGGTTGTTTGAAGTGTTATACATAATGTTATATAATAATTAATGCATTCAAACTTCACAGAATGAAGTTCTCATGCCAGTGGCCCATGCGAATGGACCATACGCATGAATAACTTCATACGAATGACTCAGTCGCACGACGGAACCAGGAGACTGGATCAGTCGTATGATTGTAACATGAGATTGACTCAGTCGCACGACTGAATACTCAATCGTGCGAATGAATCAACCGCATGGTTCAATCGCACGACTGAATCATACTAATGGTTCAGTCGCATGATTGAATAATACTAACCTATAATACAACCCAATTCGTGAAAAATAGAGAGCTTTTGATTACTTACGACTCCAGACGTACCCTAGCCGTCCAGAAGCCTCACAATTCGTTCTCCAAGTTCATAAAACACATTAGATCGATTCGCAATCGATTTCTAACGTGAGTTTCAGTTCTTGATTGATTCTTCGTGTGTTCTCACTGATTGGATCGCCAATCAAATAGGATTCCGCACTATTTGATCTGGTTACACGCTAATCACTAGGTATTTCGTTCAAATACCAGGTCCTAACAAGTGGTATCAGAGCTTGGGCTCTTGATTACGTGTGATTCAATCAAGACTGATAAAAAGTTTGTGTTTTTGCACTAAAAACGCAATCTTTTGCGTCAAAGTGATCTTGGACGTTCCTTGCTCATCAAACTTTGGTTTCTACGGACTTAGGCGATTAGACCTTGCGAAATTTTGAATTTTTACGTCTAAAACACGTTTAACCTACGAATTTTCGCAAAACAGCAGCCACAGTCGCACGAGTGTGCCATTCGCACGACTGGACTTCATTCGCATAGTCCAGACGCACGATTGGACCTAGTCGTATCTCCTTTCGTACGACTGAACCGTTCGTTCGCATTGCTCATACTCATCAGACTCATTCGCGACTGAGCTAATCGCTTAGTTCAGCCGCACGATTGAACCAGTCGCAGAGTTCATATGCACGACTAGGCCATTCGCATCCTTCAGTCGCACCAGTGATAGTTTGGTTTATTAGACTTAAAGTATTCGCCATGGAAGATCAAATGTCAGCCTTTACTGCTGGAAAGGACTCTAGGATACAGAACCTGCTGTTGCTTGAGAGTGAAGTGGGTAATCATAATAAACCACCAAAGCTTTTGACATTAGATGACTTTCCCCACTAGAAACAACGTTTTGAGATCTACCTCAATGGAGTGGATCCGAATCTGTGGGAAGGCATCGAGATTGGATATAGTACACCGGTTGGAGCTGATGGAGTTAAGCTAACGTTAGGAGGAGGGACAGATGTGCAAAAAGTTAAATACAATGCAGAGAAAAGAGTTATGCATTGATTACACAGTCTATTCCTAAAGACATATTCACCAGTACTCAGAGAATAAGCAGTCCAAGAAACTTTGGGATGAGCTAGAAAAGAGGTATGACGGGAATGCTCATTAAAGGCAATCAAAGCTAAGGAGTTAAAGAAGGAATTCGATAATTTCTCATCGATGGGAAACGAGAGTTTAGACGACGTTATAGATAGATTTTACCATCTGATGAGTGAACTGCATACACATGGGGTGGCAACTACTATGGAAGAGAAAGTTACTAACTTTGAGACGGATTGCCTGAAAAGTGGACCTCATTCGTGTCTAACCTTAAACAGAATGGAATGTTGGCAAAACTAGATATTAATGACTTCATTCTTAAGTTGCGAGAAGAGTCACTTAGGATGAAGTACAGAGCTCAGAAGTCTTCTTACAATCAAAATCCAGCCTTGTACAACGCCATGCCTCAAGCTAAGACATCTGGAGCACCTCTCCAGACTGCATTTGTGTCTAGCTCATCGGGTCCTGCACATGCGTCTCCTTTAGGAACAGACACGTCGGGACTCTCTTGCACCCACCATATTGGATCCGAAACAAGTGCTACTAAACTGAAGACCGAGAATCTCAGAAATGTGACTGTGGAAGTAGCTCGAGAACACATGGATCTTTTGGCTGCAATGGTCCATTCTTATGATGAACTTGTTGCTGGGAAGATTGGAAACTTCCATCTGGCCGACGAGGACTACGAGCAGGTGGACGAAATGGAGCTTGAGAGGATGGACATAATATGGGCCTTAGCTAGTGATGTCCGGAGGGCAAAGAAGTTTGTAAAACAAACCGGACAGAACTTAGTAGCTACTAAGGATACCACATTTGGCTTTGACAAGAGCAAAGTGACCTGCTTCAATTGTGGAGAGAAGGGGCACTTCAAAAGAGAATGTGTCAAGCCTAAGAAGACGGGTAACGGGAACCCGTTCTCGTCCTTCACTCGTCAAGACAAGCAAGCTACCAGTTCTACTTCATCAAGCAAGGATCCAAAGGCCTTGACTACCCATGATGATGAGGGACAAGATTGGAGCTTTAGGTTTGTCTCGCCAGGGGAATCAAACATTGCAAGTTAGTAGACATGACTGACAGTGATTCCGCTAGTGAAGGAGATCTAGCAGTTGAGATACCGATGTCACATAGTGAAGAAGCAACTGCAACCAATGGCAGTTACAAACCTAAGGAGGAGTCTACCACGTCAGAGACAGAAAGACAGAATCACCAGAACCAGAGACATCTGCTGCTGCGTTGATGGCTACTCTTCTGAATCAACTCAGGTAAGTACTACTGACCAAATGTTTGATAATCATGCCTGTTCTGATTGTGATATTTTTAGGAATAGCATAGATGAAAAATTTGCTAGGTTATTAGATCATAATGATAACTTAGTAAAAGAATTGCACCTGTGCACTGAGGCTAATAGGGTATTAAAACAAAATGAGCATAGTTATAAAGAAAAGATAGACCTTTTGACTAAACAGCTTAGGGAACCGAAGTAGTGCCTTTAACCAAGCTAATGACATTAGGTATTATCTAAACTCCTTAGAAGACACTAAGAAGCAAAAGGCAGTTCTAGAAGTAGAAGTAATCTCATTAAAACAAAAACTGCACAGTTGGACTAGTTCTTCACACATAGTCCAACACTTAGTGAGAGAAAGGCACAATGGGGAGGGATTGGGTTATAAAGTGGTCCACCCCACCTGAGACTTTGATGAACACTAAGACTAGACCAATAAATAGTAATCCCATCAAGGATCATGTGGTGTCTACTCCTCTTGTTAGTGATCCAGATTCCGTATGTTCATCTATGGACTCTGGAAACAAACAAAAGGAGGCCACTTCAAAGGCAAAGGATAAATTGTCTAGTGTTAATCTGGAAAAGGAATTTGAAAAGGTTAACTTAAAGTCAGGATCAAACAGAGTCAAATCAGAACCTAAAAGGACTTCTAAGGTTAATTTTTCACATACTTCAAGTCAAAACCTATTAACCAAAAAGAAAAGGAGGTTAAAACGGTGAAAACAGTTAACTTTGTTAAACCAGAGAAAACAACAAAGAACCCGAGTCAAAACCTAGAGTGAGTAATGTTACTAGAGTGTCACACACTTCTCCACAAAGAAAGTTTAATAGCAGATCGTGCTACAACTGTGGTGAATATGGACACATTGCTTCTATTGTCACTTCTATCAGACACCCCGTAAGAAGATTGAACTTCAGGTTCAAAGCCTAGGTCTTCTAAGAGGATTTCACTGACTCCACCTAGAAGAACTAGTGAACCTAAAATTCAACCTGTAAGTCAGTCGACTGTTTATCACAAACAAGCATTGCACAAATCTGATTATGGAAGGAGAAGACATCCTCAGTGTCTGATAATAATGACAAGAAGGAACCTGAGCTACCCTCATCTCTCTAGGGTCAATGGGTAGAATTTATGATATGTGATGCCTCTGGGAAACCAAGCCAGTAAAGGCTTGGGTTCCTAACCCAAACTAATCCTTTACTTTGTATGTGCAGGGTGTTCGATACAGTGCTAATACTAACACGTGGATAGTAGATAGCGGAGCATCCAGGCACATGACAGGAAACAGGGCTCTTTTATCAAATGTCAAACAAATAAAAGGAGGGCATGTTTCGTTTGCTGGAAACAAGGGTGGCTATATCACAGCACAGGGAGAAGTGGGGAATCAGAAAGTTAAGTTTGATAAGGTGACCTACGTTCAACAACTACAAAATAACTTACTTTGTCTCCCAAATATGTGATAAGGGATTTAAAGTCATCTCGACAACAAGAAGTGTTACGTACTAAAGAAAGACTACGTGATCCCAGAGGACCAAGTTTTGATGACTGCGTCAAGATATAAAGATCTTTATTTCTTGGATCTATCAACAGCTTCTAAAATGGATCATGAGGTTTAGTGTTTTCTATCTAAAGCTACTGAAAAGGATTCCATCTCCTGGAATAGGAGAATGGGAACATTAGTCAAAGGAAGATGAATCACTTGATTCAGAAGGATCTGGTGAGAGGAGTTAATGTAAAGAACTTCCAGCTTCCTGATTTTATGTAGCTTGCAAGAAAGGCAAACAGACAAAGAAGTCTTATTCGGAAAAGAAAGTTCATTAATAGAACTTCCTCTTGAGCTTCTTCACATGGATCTGTTTGGTCCAGTCAGTACAAAGAGCATTACAGGCGATTGTACTGCTTTGTGGTCACTGATGACTACTCAAGGTTCACTGGGTAATGTTTCTAAAATCCAAATCAGAAACATTTGAATCATTCAAAGAGTTGGTAATCACACTGGAATCTCTCTACAAGCTGAAGGTTAGACAAGTACACTCAGACAACGGAACAGAATTCAAGAACCAGTGGATGGAGGAATACTGCAAGGAAAAGGGAATTGTGCATCAATTCACTTCTGCCTATACACCTCAGATGAACGGCGTTGCTGAGAGAAAGAACAAAAGCTTGATAGAGACAGCACAGACTATGCTGGCAGACTCGAAACTGCCTATTCAATTCTAGAATGAGGCAGTGGCAAATGCATGTTATACACTGAATCGAGTCCTGATAGTCAAGCGCACGGAAAGACTTGTTACGAGCTACTACAAAGACGCAAACCAAATCTGGAGTATCTCGAACCATTTGGCGCGCCGTGCACACTTCTGAAGAAGACACAAGAGGGTAAATTCAGTGAGAAGGCAGATGAAGGAATCTTTCTAGGATAAAACATACCGAACAAGTGAGTTTACAACAACTCAACGGGTCTAGTAGAAGTATGGTGTAATGTTGACATTCAGAGATATACCACACCACCTACTGGAAAAGGACTACCTACTTTTTCGACTATGATGGATTCTTCAAGTCCTTTAACTTCCCTCTCTCTCCCTCGGATGACGAGTTAGCTACATGGATGATGTATGATATCTTGAATACACCAACATCTAGCTTACAGGGAGAATCATCTATTCAGTCAGGGGAAGTAGTCAACGATAGTGACTCCTCCTTTGAAGATGAAGCTGAGGAAAATAACCGTAACAGTCAGGAGGAACATGTTCCAGTTCCTGAAAGTCCACAAGCATCTACCAGTGATGCACCTTTGACTTCAGAGCCTCAAACTCCAACTACTCAGATGCAGAACCAAATGTTCATAATCTTGGCTCTGAGGTAGCTGTTCCTACTACTCCAGGATCACGACTAAACGTCTATCATCCCTTAGACAATGTCAATGGAGAGTCAGATCAGGAGTACAAACCCGAAATCAGCTATACTCAGCTGATTACGCCTCAGTTATGGAGAAGGGATATATTCATGATGGTGCGTATCGGTGTTTTGTCTCATAGTTTGAGCCAAAATACGTCAGTGAAGCACTAAATGATGAGGCATGGGTGAGTGCAATGCAAGAAGAACTTCTTCAGTTCAAGAAGTTAGGTGTATGGACTCTGGTTGATAGACCTCAAGGTGCTAAAGTCATTGGCACCAAATGAGTCTTGAAATGCAAGAAGGATGACCAAGGGGTCATTATCAGTAACAAAGCTTGACTGGTGGTTCAGGGTTTTCGCCAAGTCGAGGGAATTGATTACAATGAGGTGTTTGCACCGTGGCAAGAATGGAAGCCATTCGTATCTTCCTTGCTTATGCATCGTACATGAAGATTAAAGTCTATCAATTAGATGTGAAGAGTGCATTCCTTCATGGGGAAATCAGAGAAACAGTCTATGTAAGTCACCCGAGGGATTTGAAGATCCTTATCATCGGATAGAGTCTACAAGCTAGACAAGGCTTTATACGGGCTTCATCAAGCTCCAGAGCTTGGTATGAGAAACTCTCTACTCATCTTGTGAACACGGCTTTCGCAGGGGAGTTATTGATTGCACGCTGTTCATTAAAGAGAAAGATGGTGACCTACTGCTCGTACAGATCTATGTTGATGAGAATTTTCGGTCAAAGAACGAAGAGTTATGCAACGAGTTTGAAGCAGTATGAAGAAAGAGTTTGAGATGAGTGCTATGGGGGAGATGAAGTTCTTTCTCGGGCTACAGGTGCATCAAACACCAAATGGGATCTTTCTACATCAGACCAAGTACGTAGGAGACATTCTCAATCGCTTTGACATGGAGAATGCATCTGCTGCTGGTACTCCACTTGCTACGAATCACGACATAGCACCTGATGAAAATGGAGATCTTGTAGATGCACATGATGTACCGAGGAATGATTGGATCCCTCATGTATCTCACTGCCTCAAGACCTGATATCATGTATGCTACATGTTTATGTTCTAGATATCAGGCTAAACCTACGGTCAATCATCTGACGGGGTCAAAAGTTTTTTCGCTATCTAAGGGTACACCCACACTTGGGTTGGGTATCCTCATGATGATGATTTTGAGCTCACGGCGTATAGTGACTCGGATTACGGAGGCTGCAAGATGAATTACAAGTCTACATCCGCAGGGTGTCAATTCTTTGGGAGAAGACTAGTGACTTGGCAGTGTAAGAAACAGACATCGTTGCATTGTCCACCTGTGAAGCCGAATATGTTACTGTTGCAAGTTGCTGTTCACAAATCATCTGGATTCAACAGCAAATGTGGGATTACTGTTTAAAGTTTCCTTTACTCCTATTTGTGTTGATAACACTGCTGTAATTGGAGTAACTAAAAATCCGGTCCAACATCCTAAGACCAAACATATCGGTATTAAATACCATTTCATAAGAGATTGTTTCGAAAAGAACTTAATTGATGTGGTAAAATTAATACTGATTTTCAACGCGCTGACCTCTACACTAAAGCCTTTGATAAACATGTTTTCAATATTTGCTAGAGGTCAACGACGTTAAAAAGAAAAGTGATGTTATTTTGATGATGATCATGTGTAGTCCGATGTAGGTTAGTTAATTTTTTCTTTTATTTATTTGTTTATTTAGTCTGTTTAATTTAAACTCATGTTATTTTGCTGGTTATTAAAATCCTAAAATATTAACCAGTTATGATTTTCGTATTTTAGGGGGAGAATAAGTCAGCAAGTTACATTAAAAAAACAAAAAAAAAACAAAAAAAAACGAGGTAGAAGGAGTGGAAAGCTGATATAAGGTAGATCGTATCTGTGATACCGATTCAAACCCTTGGAATATGATAGTACACAGGAACAATCAAGAGGGACTTTGAAATTTTAATTTAGAAAAGGTGCAAAAATTCAAAGTATAAGTCTGTGTAGTCTAAGCAATATAAAAGGGAAGATGATAGAAAACTGGTAACTCTAAGGTAACACAATGAGAGTAGACCTAGAGGTTGCTAGACCACATTGATATGTGGTAGATTCAACACAATAGATGACTAGACCTGACTGGTGATCTCAAGATCAAACTAAGTGGTTCAACTGACTGTGGGCTCCCATCTTATCACTGGTTAACACAATCAACAATATTCCAATAAGGGGTAATGAGCATGTAAAACGCCACAAATGTGTGCGGATAACCATAAATAGAGCAAGCACGAAAAAATGAAATAAAATGCTATCAAGCTAATGACTTATGTTGTTGGTGCATTTGGTGCAACATAAAATTAAGCTGCTCTAACAAGGAGATAGGTTGTGTGCCTCTCTGTTGTGCGATGGCACTGACTGAGGATAAGCATAACCTAGATATTCTAGAATTCATTGTTGTTTTCGCCTCTCTGCTGTGCGATGGCACTGACCTGAGGACTGGCTTCTCTTTGAAAGCTCTAAGAATGGTCTCTCCTTGTAGTAATACCCGTAGACCGCTCAAAAGCTCCTGAGGAATGTTGCTTACCTATAAGTGGGGATCCACAAATGTTAGTTGAAATAATTAAACCTAAAACAATCACTAGTTTGGGTCAAAAGTCTGTGTATTGATTTAAGTGGACAAACATACTGACAATCATTATGACTGCAATTCTTGAAAGTTTGAATCAATGTGGAATCTAAGAGCTTTAGTATGATTTCCCAAAGTTGCAAATGACTCTGGATGAACACCAAGAATTGAGCATCAAAAGATTTTGATAACAAGTCCAAACTATTTGAACTGCCTGTATAATTCCAAAATTGAATTGGTCCAGGTATGGTCAATCTAAGTTAAAGCTGTCTATTCCGGAACCAAATCCAGTAGATTTCCATCTCAGGACTTATCTCTCACAAAAAGCAAAAACAATTTTTATTATTTAGTTTAATTTTCTAATTTAGTCAGTCGTTTTAGTTTGTTTGTTTGTCGGATTACATCAGGAAAATCAGTAAGAGATCAACTCACTAACAGGTCATGTCTAAGATGATCACATATGTGTTAAAAGTAAATAAGTCACGTCTGAGATGATCACATATGTGTTAAAAGTTAAATAAGTCACGTCTGAGGTGATAAAAAGGTTTTCAAGTCAAAACGATCATGTCTAAGATGATCAACTGCTCATAACGTAAATTTCTGCAATTAAAGGGATTTTAAAAGTTAAATATTCAAATTGGCAGAAAAGTAAATAAATATGACCTATTCGCACGATTGGACCATCCGTATGGACCAATCATATGAATGGACCATGAACATGGACTATTCAACCGAATGGCCCATACGATTGGCCCAGTCAGATGATTAAGGGCGAATGAGTGAGTCAGCCGCACGACTGAGATTCAGTCGGACGACTGAAGAAGGACGACTGAACCAATTGCACGACTGAGTCCCACTTGCACGACTGAAAGGTGCGTATGAGCTCAGTCGCACGATTGAATCTAGGGTTACATAAATAGAAGGGGAGTCGGTCGCAGAGACTCACCACCTTCAAAATCACCCTGAATCGCGAATTTGCAAAATTTCAATTGATCTCTACACCCCCCGTTTCTTGATTACTGACCATCTACATCGACTCTACAGGTAATTTATGGTATAGATGCACTCCCATAACTTTAAATTTGATGAAAAAAACGGTACATTCGGACTCGTAAAGTAACCGGGAACTTAAGTGACTAAATAACCTACCTAAATGACTCAAACAAACGAAAATAACGATGTGAGGTGGTTTAAGAATGTATTGCGAGTCAAATGAATCAGATAACGATGTCTAAAACTCAAAAATGGTGAAAAAGTGATTTTGAATTGAACAGTCAGTTCATCATGCGAATGGACAGAGTGATGAAGTTCAGTCGCCACGACTGAAGGGCTCAAACTGCTTAATCGCATGACTGAACCAGGGTATGAAGGTCAGTCGCATGACTGGTGACCGCATGAGGGTATTATGTAGGAGCCCAGTCTCACACTCAGGGGTACGTATAGGATCAGTCGCACGACTAAGTCTATTCGCACGGTTCAATCACACGACTGAACCCCTTTCCCACTGTTCAATCCCACGACTGAACCTCAGTCGCACAATCTCAATCGCATAACAGAAAGATTTTCTTCAAGCTTAAGGTTTTCATGACTTTCTTAGCTAATGGTACTAATGTTACTATCTTGTGTAACAGATGGGAGTCAATGGATTATGAGCACGAGCACAATATATGTGCTCATCTGGACTTGACATCCAGAAACGCGCTGATTTCTCTGGCATAATCTCATTTCTACTGAGATCAAGGATTGCACATGCCATATCTATCCTTGCACTCCGTATTGATCCATTCTGCAAGCCTTCTGAGAAGGTGCTACAGTTGATAGATCATCTGAGCCTCATTGCATCAGAAGTACCATATTTGGAGAGGCTATTACTATTTCAGAGGGGGATCTAAGGATCGTACTACAGTTGGGGGATGATGCTGATTGTCCGACTCGATTACACCCCTCACAGGTCAGAGGATGCTTTCTTAGAGCCAAATACTCTGGGGACATCAATTCTGGGGTACTCAACAAGATTAACCTTTGTCCCCAGTTTAAATATCTTGCGCACGGCTGCTTAAGTGCATAGCTTCCAGAAAGGGAGGTTTTGATGAGCTGTCTGACCAGATGCAGAATGAGTACGTTGCATTGGTGCTGAACCATCCGTTCAGCTTCTCCAAGATGATCTTCACCTATCTGGGGTGAGAACATCGAGGGGAAAGGGAAGGAAGGCTTCTGTATGTACCGAGGTTTATGCAGATGATCATAGATCAAAAGCTTCCCTCCCTGCCGAAGGAAAAGGAGGATGCGGTAGTCCTGGAGGTGATGGATGATACTACCCTGGGAAGGATGAAAGTGTATAGGGGAAAGCAAGTGAAACCTCTGTCAGGAGGTTGTTTGGTCATCTTGCCCGGGATGACTACGTGGTGCCAGCAAAGAGAAAGTGGCGTCACGATGATAGTGACTCTGATGTGGAAAAAAGGCACTACCCACTAATGACTCAGATGATTATAATAGTGGGGATGCTGGAGACGATATGCCTATTCCACCTAGAGGCATTGTGTTTGATTTTGTACCTCCAGTTTCGTCCCAGCTGGAGAAGTGACCGAGTCAGTTGGATTTTATCAGGATTTTGTTCATGGTGCGGAGGAGGAGGATGACTCGGATGAGGAGCCCTAACGCGAACTGTGGGAAGAAAAGTTTTTCCCACAGAACATGGGTTAAGGGTGGTTGGTGAACACTTGAGAGACTCCGGAGATATTGATAACTGACCCAAGCTATGCACCAGGGTCCACAGGCAGGGTTGTAGGGGGAGCTTCCACCTCAACGGGGACGGGAGGAAGAGAATGGCTAAACCCCATGGTCAAAGAAGAAGAAGCATCGGGTGACCTTCCTCACCACCACAGCCACCACATCCACACCAACCCACCATTCCACCACATCCACCACAGCCACCACATCCACCATATCCACCATATCACCACATCTACACAGCCACACCATACCTCCACCACAATACAGATTCCCTCCACCACCATATCCTTTACTCCCACATCACCTCCACATTTTACAGACCTATTTCAATACAGCCACCTACACCACCACGTCACACCATGCATACCCTCAGCCATCCCTCACATACTTATGGATCTCCTCTACCTCCAATCGGGGTAGAGGAACAATTTGTCAGCGCTTAACCGAATGGTGATGCGCCTTACTGGCTGCTGATGAGGAAAAGGCAGCTCAGATCCGCCAGCTTACAGACCTGACTGCTGCACAATCTCACCAAATTGCAGAGCAGGCTCGAGTTATCGAGGAGCAGGCCCAGCAGATGGCTGCTCAGAGCACCAGATGGACAAACTCCAAGCTCAAAGTGTCACATCAAGCAAGAAAATAGAGGAGTTGGAGAAAGGCAAAGAAGATTATCCTGTTAAAACTGAAGGATCTAAGGAGGAGCCATTGAAGATAAAGGAAGGAGACAAAAATGATGATGATGAAGATAATGATGAGTAGATGAGAGTGATACTGAGGAGTCTGAAGATAAGAAAGAGATAGGACAGAGGAGAAGGACGATGATGAAGAAGCAGAAGGAGGGGATGCACCGCATCAGCCCTGCTACAGGTCAAGAGAAGGACAAAGAAATACAAGATCATCACTTCTACTTCTGCTCCTCCAAGTGATGATATTATGATTACAGGATAAAAGTAAAGCTAGATGTTTATGTATTTATTTACTTTGTATTTGAATCCTGTATTGAAAACGATGTATGAATGTTTATATTACGTGAATGCATTTCTATTTGATTAATACTAATGATTTATGTGTGGAATGTTTAAATCAAACAGATCAAATTACCAAAGAGATGAGTTTGATGTTGCTCCCCTTCAGCAGGTTAAGTCTCAGCTAACAATGATTCTGGATCTGCAAGGGATTGTTAGGAGGTCAGTGATTATACCCCTGAAGAAGGGGAAATAATTCATGACCTATCAAATGAGCAACTCGCAGAGCTTTTCGAGCTAAATCCAGATGAGATAGTAAAAGATGCTCCGACATGCGATTCGACTAGTGACGAAGAGCTCAACGATGTTGATAATGTAGAGATCGAAGATGTCACTGCCGAGGATTACCCTCAGTACGCTGACAATGAGGTAATGTTCCCAATCTGGGTGAATCCCTTGTCAGCGATACTTTTGAGGTGTTGAACAATATGGACAAGAAACATAGAAAGCAGTAGGAACAGCCCAAGCCGCAATGATGATGTCAACATTCGAAAGGCTGAGTGGGCTGCATGTTTTGAAGAAGTTAGAGCCCAACGTACCGCACCAAAAAAGATTCCTACACCAAACTCTATAGAGTCAAGAAACATCACAAGTGTCAGGAAGGATCATAGCATGGGTGTATTTTGAGGATCTTAATGCTTATGCCGTTAAGAGAGAAGGGCATAGAGTACTTCAGATTCCCACATGATCTGAAGACTCTACCAGGTTTTGAGCTCAACCAGCTGGCAAAACTAAAGCTTTTGTATGCTGATCCGAGAAGATGTCAGGCTAGTTTGAGGCTGCTCTAAAGAAGGAGTATCACACCAGATGGGTTAACTTTAAACCCCAATAGCCTACTAGGTATATCAGAAGGTCTGAGGTTGATGCCATTACTGGCAAGCCCAAGATAGTGTTGAAGTGGAATCCTCCACGCACAATGTCAAGAATCCCACTCAGGGAAATGCCACATGATTTTACTCCACACTTTAAGTGGTGGTACTACGATTGGAGAACAGCTGAAGCGGTCATAGTCCTAAGCAAAGAGAGACAAATGGATACGATCAGGGTATTCGACCCGATGTGCTTACAAACTTGTCGGAAAATGATATATATACGTTATACAAGTGGCCACTGTTCTATGATATGCAAGATATTGTACAAGCCCTCCAGTTCCAGAACGTTATACGACTCTACTTTGCGTTTGAGATTCACACGGGAGTCACAAAGAGGAAGTACAAGAAATACAAGGAGGTTATGCAGAAAACAAGAGATTAGAGAGATCTAGGTCCAAGGGGGAGTTTGTTGATACATGTATGTCCCTAGATCATGATATGAATGTAATAGATCTTGTTTGTCTGATTCTGAGGTAATGCTTGAAATGATTAATGAAATGATATTGCTTGTTTGATATTTATAATGTTTCATATTTCATTAATGAGTCGACATTGAATTGGTTAATTAGATGTGTGGTTGTTTGAAGTGTTATACATAATGTTATATTAATTAATTAATGCATTCAAACTTAACATAATGAAGTTCTCATGCGAGTGGCCCATGCGAATGGACCATACACATGAATAACTTCATACGAATGACTCAGTCGCACGACGGAACCAGGGACTGGATCAGTCGTATGATTATAACATGAGATTGACTCAGTCGCACGACTGAATGATACTAATGGTTCAGTCGCATGATTGAATAATACTAACCTATAAATACAACCCAATTCGTGAAAAATAGAGAGCTTTTGATAACTTACAACTCCAGACATACCCTAGTCGTCCAGAAGCCTCACAATTCGTTCTCCAAGTTCATAGAACACTTAGATCGATTCCCAATCGATTCTACCGTGAGTTTCAATTCTTGATTGATTCTTCGTGTGTTCTCATTGATTGGATCGCCAATCAAATAGGATTCCGCACTATTTGATCTGGTTTACACGCTAATCACTAGGTATTTCGTTCAAATACCAGGCCCTAACAGATATTTACACAGTAAACCCCTGTAGTTTGTTTTGTTATCATTTTGTGCCAAAACATTCATTTAAGTTTTAATAATCACAAAACAAACCCTTTTACTTAAATATATTAGGTTTTAATCATTTTTACTTGTATTATTAATATCTTAACCATAGTCTTAGTTATTACTAGTATATTATTATTATTATATTTTTTTCTTTTTAATATTATTATTATGTTTATTATTATTATTATTATTATTTTATATTATTATTATTATTATTATTATTATATTATTATTATATTAATTTGTTAATCACCAAATTAATATTAAGTATAACACCCCAAAGTTTCAAAATGGCATAAAAGGCCCTTTTAAGATTTAACAAAGTTAACTTCTAAGTTAACAAAATTAGAGATGTCACAGTCTCCCCAACTTAAAAGATTTTCATCCCGAAATAAAAATGAACTTAGATAAACAAAAGGAGTTATAATGAAGGGTACGTGTACAACGGCCACTGATAGACGTTTGATTACGGATGAGATGTTTCACTTTATGGAACCTTAAAAGTCTCTTGACATAATGCATACCAATTTGAACTCTTCCAGTGAAATACGAGACTCTTTGAGAGTTGGCACATGAAACGTTGGAAGACGATGATGAGTTACCGTGGTATATTAGACAACATCTAGAACATATTTACGTCATAAAGTGATGACTTGAGACCATCAATTGTAAGAAAGGTTAACCGTCGGAATTTAAAAATCCCAAACGTCACCGAAACGATCTTAACGCATATCTTGTGAATATGTATTGATCCTTTGACCAAACCGTCGGTCTAAGAATAATACGATATGCGAAGATATTGGAATGAGTTCACAGCGATGACTAGAAACATTGCTAATAGCAGGAAAATGAATCGATCATTAGAAGTAACAATCGATATTTACCGACATACCATGGTATACGACTATTTGAGATAGATACAAGTCAATTTCTCGACCCGTTATCCCACATGAGTTACTATGCAATTAGCCAATTGGTCTATAATGCACCAATTGTCATCATGACATCTAATATAAGAAGCATTTTGGTGCATGAAAAGTTTAACGGAGATTCTCAGGAACCTGGGTGTTAGGCTTTGTCATATATGGAGGTGAGACACTTGGACATATACCAAGTTATGTCTTTTCTTTTATGCCAAATCCATGACTACAAATTACGAAAATTTATGAATCTCCATATCCGCGTCACAATAACAAGTCTCGTAGATCGAAATCAAGATAGAGTTTTAAAGATTCCAAGGTTAAGGATTCAAAAGTGATTAAAAAAGTGACGCAAACAATAAGAAATGCATCTGTAACCATGTTTTGCAAGGTAGCAATTTCCAAGTACAGTTTGCATACGCAGGTCAACAAACCCATAAGCACAGCTGAGAACATTTGTGTGTCTAAAAAGACATGACACAAGTTGATAATGTCTTTATTTAGCAGAAAGATTGTTTAAGAAGGCTACCATCGCGCAATCAGGTTTTGATGATAACTCAAAATGAAAGTCGATAAGTAAGAATAAATGGTTCCATATAGCTAGATCAAATCAAAACATAAGGATCAAGGGAAATGGAATCAATTTAAGAATTTAAATGCTCCAATCTCGGAATCAAAATTAACCTAGAGCGATCGGGTCTCCTTTCAAGTTCATAAATTATGCTTTGGCTTGATAGGTCCAAACACTAACATTAGTTCACCCTTCAAGTTACTACATGTTTCTTGTCACTTGATTAAAACCTTGGTAAGTTGGAGATCAAGAAATGAGAATAGTCGGTACGGTTTTTACTCCTAACTTGATGGTGTATTCCCAAGGTATGACCACTAACTTACCAATCAAAAAAAGTTCGATCCCAACTCCTTGTTGAGGATCCACAGAAATAAGACGAGGTAACTCACCATTAAGGTAAAGGGAAATCACTCCTATCTTAACGGTGATGTTTTACAAAAAAAAAAACAAATATAACAAGATGAACTTCTTCATCAAAATCCAGAATTTACTCCTACTTTGATGAAGTCGTCTCATTTGAACAAATACAATTCATAAGGATGATATTATCATCAAGGTATGGAATCACGCCTATCTTGATGATTGAATTTCATAATAGCAAGAAAAACAATCGAAGATTGACATTTGTCACCAAAGTACGGGTTTCAATCCTATTTTGGTGAGGTCATGCCATTCCAAAGAAAATAATTGAAGTCAATCCTCGGGATAAGGAAATCACCCCGATCCAGAGGATGAAATTTTATAAATCACAATTGGAAACCATTTATCGAAACGAATAGAGAATCATCAAAGTAAGGAATCACCCCTATTTTGATGAGTTAGAATCATTTAGGAGATACGAGTGTTCTTAGTCATAGTTGGCTTGCAAACACTTGCATCTCCCATGGTGCAAACGGTAGGAAGTTTGACATAACATCGAAAAGAAAAAGAATATCAATTAGAAATTCAGGAAATTTCAAGTTACATCAATGTAACAAAATAGAAAATCATGCTTACGAGCTTAGGATCAAAGTTCGAGATAACAGAATTTGTTGTGGTGTTCAGATCTTGGATGGTTTCAATCGGGAAGACGAAATCAAGGGCAGGAATTATTCAACACCACAATGAGATGTGAACATTCGATTCACAATCGAAAGGAAATACATGGACTTCTCAGGATATGAGGTCAACCATAGCCTTATTGAAGACACGCATACTTATAAGTGATCACTCATCTCAAGGGTTTCGAGTCAAGTAAATGGATTCAATAATCGAGTCAAATCACCATTTACACTTTGCCTAGACAAAGTATCCCGAGATGTAGAATTCCACCTATAGCATTGCATGTTCTTAGTTATGGGACACATCCTTAAGAAGACTTGAGAACCATATGTATGGTTTAAAGTTTTGAAGACCATTCGGTTCAGATTTCCAATATCTTTGGATATATTAAGAGTCATGTACACGTTGGTCAAGGTATAAAATAGTTACATAAAACGCCCAACGTGTAACGATGTTTAAACGTAGGATTTGAAATGTTAGATGGGTTCAATATCAACAGGAACATTCTGTATGATAAGAATGAGAAGATATTAAAGCTTTGGTGATAAACCAGTTCATGGAATCAAGGATTTTTAAGATACAAGAGGATGGTTCCATTTGGTAATGCATTACCATTTGGAATCGTTGACACGTCAAGGTAAATTGACCCATTTGCCTTAGAGATTTGTGTATATTGACCATAGTTTATCACTCATCCCAGAAATCCCCAGGTAAGCATAACTGGTCTTGCAATGAGATTTATACGATATGCTTGCCTTAGCCCAAAGGCCTTTTGCCAGGAAATGTAGAATACAGGTGTCTATGTGTCATACAAATTTCTTTGGTTCATAGAATCAAAACCTTGATGGGATTTTCATAGATTAGACATAGAGTCTAAGGATTGAACCCAGATGATAAGTGTAGATTCCACATGTTGTTAAGAATAGGTTTAGGAAGTTCATTTGTCTGGGAGAATCAAGAGTTAAAGTTAAGTTTAGGGAAACAAGTAACTAAGTTTAAGCATGCATAAAGCAATCCTATGGTAAGGCATCAAGTTGCACAAAAGGCATAGCATTATGCAGCATGCAAACAACATGTAAGCACAAAGGTATAAGGATCTTTCTATGAGGTTCATGCAACTATAGTCTAGGTCACTATTTCTAATAACCTAAATCCCTATAGTTATGGGCTCTAATACAAATCTGTCACACCCCAACATTGACGGCGAAACGTAGAGATGTGAGGGTTACGATTGTTCACAGCCACATAACACTATTTATTAAATCTAAATTAATCATAAGATTCAATTGTAACATTACAAGCAAAAGTTTCAACAAAGAATACATCATGTAAAATGCTACAAATAACATGATCATCCATTTTATCTCTAGGTCCAATCCTAGATGTGATAAGCTTCAAAGAGTAGAACACATACTTGAGGTATTCCTGAAACATGTAAAAATAAAAGGTCAACATGAAAATGTTGGTGAGCATTCCATAGTTTTTAATAGATAGATTATATAAAGATAGCAATTCAAGTCATAAGTTAGTGAATAAAGTGATTAGGGATGTTATGAACAATGCACAATCAAACCTCGACAAAGTTTTACAAGTATCAAACGTTTACAAGATTATACGATCAGCTAAGTGTACTTGGATCAACCAAAGCAGGCTTGTCTGGCCCATAGATCTATGACTTCGCTGGGCTAGCAATAGTTAATGATTGTACATATAACGCCATAACATGGTAACCACGAAAGTTCAACTAACCACAACTTTACAAGATGAATTGCCATAGGTTTACAAGTCTCAAATAAGTTTACAAGTGCAATAGTATAAGTTAACATGTTTCACCCCAAAGTGTGAAAATAAGAAAGAAGGGGTATGGAAATACTCACATTGATATAAGCATTACAAGATGATAAATAAAGATTAAAGGATGATCCAAAGTAATCCCAAGTATTCATTACAAGGCACCTAAATATGTATTAGAAGATGAAGATTTATAATATGATTAACGTTCAATAATGATTAGGGTTTCACTAGTTTTAAGGGGTTTTTGATAAGTAACAATTTACAAAGTAATTATTTATATTTTTAATTCATTAGAAGAATTATATATGTAAATATTTTAGAAATGAATTTAAATATCACAAGTTGGAGTTCAATATGTAATTAATTCTTTATAGTTTTCTAAGAATAATATATCATTATCATAATTATAAAAGTAAACCTTTAAAGAATAAAAATACTATTGTACCCGTTAGTATTTTAAATGATTTTTAAATTATTGTATCAAGTCCATATCATGTAAATAATTATTCAATTATTTTAAAAGAAGCCATTAAATATATAAAAGTAAATGATCATAGAAAATAATTAAGCTTTTTTTTTAAAAGAAAAGCATTTGGATCAATGTTTTATTATTTATTAAAATAAACTAAAACTAGAAAAGAATCCAATTGTATGTTTGAGCATGTAATGATTTTATAAATTAAACAATATTTAAATTCTATTTAAAAAGATATTTAACTAATTATATTCTTTGTTTTACCAAAATAGAATAACATGTTAGGTTATTATAAAAAATAAAATTTTCAGAGAATAATTGGTTAGCCCTTAAAATAACTAGAATTTATAAAATGAATTTTTAGAATTTTTAGAAAATAAAACTGAATTAAAACAAGGCTGAAAGGCCTTAAAATTAAAACAGGAGGTTCCTCGGGTTCGAACCGGGGACCTCTTGTTTAGAAGTCACCAAAGTTACCAATTGAACCAAGGCCTCAGCCGCGATTAAACTTCGTTTTAATAAACTAAGAACATAGCTCAAGCAGAACCCCCCCCCCCCCAAATCTTATGAACCCTAAGTTGATTCGAACCAAAATTTAAGCTCAAATCAGTAATGTTAATGATACGAATCATGGGGCTTTGTTTCCCTCATGATTTCGAGTATGGAACACCATTTAATTACCTAGATTGAGAACGAATTGATGAGGAACCCTAGATGAACGGACCGCGGCCGAGCTACGCTTGATTGGTGAGCAAATGATGATGATAACCCATTCATTGCACGGATAGCTTTTTTTGATCACGAAGAACGCAAGCCCTCTGTTAATTTGGTTAACGAAACTCGGATGATGGTGTTTAGGTGTAGCACAGGTTCGCGGTTGAGATGAAGATTGAACAGGGTGTTAGCTTTGTTTTAGATGCGATTGAGAGTTGCAAACGTTTAGAATTAGGTATATGATTGTTTAGGTTCGATTAATTGGACTATTAAGGGAGATTAATGCTCAAACGGCTCATTTGATGAATCGCGACCGTTTCTCGTCATGTTAAAGGTTCATAACGGTCTTTTAATCCCAATTAACAATCATAATTGAGTTCTAAATGTGTTGGTGAACCGTTTAGGATCTTTTGGTTGCGAAATGAATGGTTTTGGTGGGTTTCTAATGCCCGCCGGAGGTCGACGGCGGTGGCCGGTGACCGGCCGGAAAAACGAGAGTTAAGGGGGGAATGGTTGGGTGTTTTGATATTTACACAGTAAACCCCTGTAGTTTGTTTTGTTATCGTTTTGTGCCAAAACATTCACTTAAAGTTTTAATAATCACAAAACGAAACCCTTTTACTTAAATATATTAGGTTTTAATCATTTTTACTTGTATTATTAATATCTTAACCATAGTCTTAGTTATTACTAGTATTATTATTATTATTATATATTTTTTTCTTTTTAATATTATTATTATGTTTATTATTATTATTATTATTATTATTATTATTATTATTTTTTAATATTATTATTATGTTTATTATTATTATTATTATTATTATTATATTAATTTGTTAATCACCAAATTAATTATTAAGTATAACAAACCCCAAGTTTCAAAATGGCATAAAAGGCCTTTTAAGATTTAACAAAGTTAACTTCTAAGTTAACAAAATTAAGAGATGTCACAACCCCTGTTCTCACCATCTCATCAATTAGAGCGCCAGCCTTCAGAATTGCGCTCTGGATAGTAGGAGGAGCAGTAGCGGTTACCATTGCCGGGATTTGAGGTGCAACTCCCCAAATATACCTCTCTATCCTTTTTGATTCGGGGTGACCAGATGCAGAACCAACCTTGCTAGCTCGTAAAAACGGTCGGTGTAAGTTGCGTGCCCAGCCCCCACCATGGCATGATTCCAGAACTCATGCTCAAGTTTCTGCATCTCGTTGAGAGGACAGTACTCCTCGGTGATTAGGGCTTTGAACTCATCCCACGATATTTGCATCGCCGATTCTCTTCCCTAGCCTGAATCTGAGTGTTCCACCACGTTAGTGCCTTGCTCTGTAGCGAGCACGTGGCGTACTTAATCCTTTGACTATCGAGGCATTCGCTGATGTCGATCACGGCCTCCATCTTTTCAAGCCATCTGGTCAGGGCTATGGCTCCACCTTTGCCATCAAACTCTCTTGGCTTACAAGCCACAAATTCCTTGTATGAACATCCCCGTCTAACATTCACAATTCCAGTTTTGTTACCGCTATACCACCATTTCCGGTCTCCTGATTGCTTTCGTTCCCAGTCAGGTTCCCGTTATCCTCATTATCATTGCCACCATCCCCGTGGGGGTGAGAATTCTGAAGAGCATCGCTCACTTGGGCCACGATAGTCGGAATCAGTGCGGCCAGCTGTTGAGCGATTAAGGCTGCCATATCAGCGTTTCTTGTTCCTAGAGTGACATTGGTAGGATCATCACTTGTTCTCGGTGCTCTACCTCTGCCTCTGCCTCTGCCACTCGGGGATTCACTTCCGCCACTATTGCTGCGGGTAACTCTTCGAGGCGGCATGTTCTAATCATAAGAATAGCAAATGCGTAAGTTTTAACCATTGCAGGACACATTATCCATGTCACATTAAGGTCTAATTTTTCGGGTTAAGACCACACTTATGGTTGTCACACATCGCATACAAATCGTGAAATTCTCACACCATGCATAATTAATGTCTAAACAGTAGCCCATCATAACAATGACATGTCCATGCATGAAATCAAGTTTAGTCTAGCAGAGTTGCCTATTTCCTCCTCTCTCGAGGTCTCAGACATAACCTCCTCGGGGTAAATCCCAGTGCTTAAGGTCAAACACAATAGCATGATCTATGAAGATCTCTTTGGGTTCAATACCCGGATTGATAAAGCACTCGGTGCGCAGAGGGAAACGGAAGATCCAATATAAACATCTCGTAAAGAGGGAGCACAAGGGCTTTCTCACGGGGTGATAAGATCATGAAACAGATAGGTAATCGAACAAGTAGTGAGGAACACATATGAGATACAAAATGCACACAACCCTGGCATGCAAATATACATGAAGGTTCCTAGGTTATAGTCTAGGTCAAGTGTATTGCCTAATTCTCTATAACCAATGGCTCTGATACCAGTCTGTCACACCCCCGCTAAGAGCGGAAACACGCGGTTGCGACAAGACGGGAATCGTCATAACAAATGGTAAGCGATAGAGATGCAATAATAATAATGATGACAAGCGTGTCATGACAACACCCGACAACAAGGAGATTTGTGTCGTGTTTAGTCAGTATTCACGACAACATAGCCATAAGCATAACATGATATAAGATAAACATAGATAATAACATTATATGCAATTCCCACAACCCGGAACGAGTTACAAAGTATAATGTTGTTTGAAACAGTTACAACAATTGTTTTCAAAATGACAAGTTTAGCCCGGAAATGCATCCTAGGGTCTCCACTAAGGCAGCACACCTAGAACCTCAGCTAGCATGATCACCTGAAAAGATATGCTCAAAATGGTCAACAAAATTGTTGGTGAGCTCGCAGGTTTAAAAGTAAATAAGTAATGATGCTGTATAAAGTTGTTGCAAAATACCGTGCATATAGTTATAAGCAAGCAAAATCACATGACAAGAGCTTTACAACCAAACCTAATGACGTACACAAAGAATGTTGTCGTAATATATTCACCCAAGGCCCGTTCCTGGCTTTTGTTGGTACTAACTAGTATACCAACACAAGGGTGGGGGTGTCAACCCAGTAGTACTACCAATACCTATCCGTCGGTTCCCACACTGGAATTAAATGGTTGTAAGAAAGAACCACAAAGTAGACTCAAGCATGTATCAGATAAGTACCCACAAAACAGTAGCACGTTGATTCCAAGTATGTAATTGTATGTATGTTGTACAGCATAGAAAACGGTGAGCATACTTTTCCCCCATGTTTGTAAATGTTTGTAAAGTAGTATAAGCATAAAAGGGGCCACGAAACTCACTTGTTTAGTGGTAAGTATGAATGATCAAGATTCCTAACAGTTGGATGCAATGATCGGTCAAACACCTATTGACAGTTATTGTTAAGCATTAATGACGTGTATGAAACGTATAGAAATGTTTGGTCAGTTCGGGTTGTATCGGTTCGGTCGTGGGTAGCACACACACAAGCGGGTACACGTATCAGATCTTATGTAGATCCAAGTACTACGAGTAGTCGTCATTGCTTATGACATCCGTGAAATGATCTCATGGTTATCAAAGATAGCACTTGTTAAGTATTTGGAGTTCGAATTGGATTGTCGATAATTGTAAAATGTTAGGTTGATTTCAATTGAAATAGTATGTGCATGTTGATAGCGTTGACTTTAATCTTTGTGGTCAAGCAATGACACTTTTACTGATGTTACTTTATCATCATCAGACGTTCAAGAGGAAGTTCGCACTCAACATCATCAGTCACACAACAGACCAGACGCTCGACTCAACGCTCCATTCGTACGAATCAACCTTCAATCGTACGAATCAGCTTCATTCGTACGATTGAGTCTTCATTCGCATGACTGGCATTCAGTCGTACCACACAACACACATTCGCACAACCCAACCTCCATGCGCACGAATCAACCCTCAATCGTGCGAATTAGCTACTTTCATGCGATTGAACCTTCATTCATGCGATTGGACTCCAGTCGTGCAAAACACGCACAATCGCATACATTCAGTCGGTCACCTGACTCAATTGCACGCATTCATTCGTTCGCATGACTCATTCGCACACATACATACGATCGCACGACTCAGTCGCATGATGTCCCCAGTTGCACAACTCAGTCGCCCGAATGACACAGTCGTATGGCTCAGTCGCACAACTCACCCAGTCGCACGACTCAGTCGCATGACAGACCCAGTCGCCTGAACTACAGGTTCGCGACTGCAGAAGTGCATAGCAGCCTTCGGCTACTCCGAGCACGGGTTTTACACAACAAGGACTTCCAGAAACACTCTACAAACATACACAAACATGAAACACAAGCAGAAAGACCTCACACGCACCCACACGACCTCATGTGTTCGGGTTGAACCCGAACACCCGAAACCCTAGTTTGGACAGCCGTGAATAAGCAAGAAGAGGGGCAACCAAAGTCGTCTACCTACTAGAATAGAGTAGGATAGGCTGTAGATGGAGTCTAGACGACAAGAACAAGACCACACGGGTTGGATTTGGTGCTAGAATGAAGAAGATGTGAAGAAGAAAGTGAAGAGGATGAAGGAATGAAGATGAAATGAGATTAAGGGCTGGAATATGGGTTTATATACCCAGCCCAAGTTTGCAAAATGGCGAGTTTAGTCCCTGCACTTAACCCTCGAGTTCCCCAAAATTTGTTTCGGTTGATTACGACCTTAAAGTGTTCGTTATATTAAGATTAAAAGTGTGTTAATGGTAATTGATAGTTTAAAAATGGTTTTATTAATGATAATGGTTGAAATTAAAAATGATATATTTGGTGGTAATGGTGATGAAATTTATAAAAAGTTTATGCTTAGCACAAGTTCACGAAGGAAGTACAAGCACAAGGGTAACAAAGCAGACATGATTCCTTAAAGCAGGAGTTCATGAAGAAGAGGAAGAATAATTAAAATAATTCTATACTTAATTATGTCGTTCGATGGACCTTAAGGTGACGGGTGTCGCAGTGGTGGCGGTGGCCATGAGGGTTGTTCTTGGGGCGGCGAGAGTGGTGAGAAGTAACAAATTGGCGAGTGGGGGGGAGAGGTGAGAGATTCTGGATTTTAAATAAATTATTTTATTATTGGGAAGGAATGTCAGTTAAAAGAGTTAACCAGTTTTCTTCGTAACATGTCATCCTTAAAGTTTATATTGCAGTCCATTACAAATCAAAAAAGTAATATATAGAATTGATATTTTAATTTATTTATTTCTATATCATTTCAATAAACCATAAGCTCTATTAAATTATGAAGTTGAGTGATAGATTGCTTCAAGCATATTGCAACAACTTTCTTTGTCTATTAAACCTACACAAGTCTACATGTTGATATTACCATATCTAAAACATGTAAACCATCTCGACATTTCATTATGTTTTGAATAAAATAATCACATGTATAAAACTGATTCCTGGGACTTATGATGTGTACGGATCCCTATGAAAGTTATTAATCTTCTAAAGGATTAGAGGCAACTAAAAAAAAGAATATCATAATGAGTTATAAGTATTTGTTGAAACGTTAAATGACTACAGATCATTATGGGTAATTGGAAATGTAATGTCGTGTGAGTTGTTATAAGGAGTTTGATCTTGCCCTTGCCAAAGTTATCATTTGTAATGAATATTCTATTACTCTTTTTTTAGGAGTTGTTAAACTAGAGATTGGATACCACTAATACTTTCAAGGCAAAAATGCTTACTAGAAGCTTATTTGTTGGCTAGAATCCAAGATGAAACATTAAGGTGCGTTTGGTTGAAATGAAATGGAACGGAATTGAGAAACTAGTATAATTTTTATGTAAATTATGTTTGGGTGGGTAATGAAATGTAAAACTCAAAGCAATGTTTTACTTTAAATTCTCTTGGTTGTGGGATTTCAAATTCCCTCTCTAGGCGGATGGATTTTGAAATCCCACAAACAAAGGAATTTGAGGTGAAACATTCCCTTGGATTTTATATTTCATTACCTACTCAAACATAATTTACGTGAAAATTATACTAGTTTTTCAATTCCATTACATCAAACCAAACGCTCCCTAAGTTCTTATAACACTAATTGGAACAAGTCTGCTAAAATGTATGATTCTACACATTCAATGGTTAAAGAAGTGGATTAAAGCAATAAGGGAGTCAATAGTAATCTTCCCTTGTTACCTACGTCACCTATTAGGGCTAAACCTATAACTTCTAGGAGTTTATATCTTAAGGAGATAGAAGACAAGAGAGCTAGGGGAATGTTTAATTTGGGTGTTCATAAAAAAATCACCCATCAAATTAATGTAAGAATAAGTAGTTATTCTCCCATTTAGAATAGAAGGATAATGAAAAGATGAAGGCCTGGTTGGTAGCTTTATTTTGGAAGAGTTGTAGTCTTGGATTTTTCTAAAGGGTATAATGGGGTTCTATGTTATTCCACTATGAAAGTGCCTATTTCCATTGGTACCAAAATCTTATAGATTCTTATTGACTCAATGTCAACTCATAACTTCTTAGATAAAAAAAATGCTAAAAAATGGGACGCCTTGTAAAAGGGATTCTTGTTATTAATATCAAAACGGCTAATGGTAATAAAATGGCCTACAGTAAGATAATATGCAATGGTTTATGCTGGGCCACTAGTTTAAAGCTGATGGTCTTCTTATTCCTCGTACCATTTATGATGTGGTTTTGGAAGTTTAGTGGCTGCAAGGCATAAATGATATTACATGGAACTTTCAAGATTTAACTATGACTTAGTAAAGACAAGGGAGTTCAATTAGGTTCTACTGAAACGAATCATACCCTCTTTAAGAACCTTTCAAAAGGTACTCATGTTCCTAAGGTTCAAAGTGTAGGACTAGTTATGTTTATTCTACTACAGTCTCATAATTAGAGAAGGCACATGTTCTAGATCAATATGGAACCATGCAAAGAAACAAAGAACAAAGATAAGAACACTCAAAACACAAATATTGGTTTTCAAGGATGGTGTATATTTCTCTCAAGTGTTTTACAAGTGTTACAATGCTTAGTCCTAAGATTGTTTACATGAGATACTTCATACTACATTATACAACCGATCATATTTTGAAGGCTAACTGGACACTAATCTAGACAACAAGATCAATATAAAGTCAAAAGACGGATTTACCTTTTGACATGTGATTATGACATGCCATAGCTCCATTAGTACCAAAACCTTAACGATTCTTATTGATTCAAGGTCAATTTATAACTTCTTAGATAAAAAACCTTAGATATGTTGTTGAGTCTTCAGAGCTGCCAACGGAAAGATGGTCAATTTTTGTCAAAAGTGTGTTAGTAGACACATGGCTTCTTAGTCTTTGGAAGAGTTCAATCCTCAGGCTTCGGAAGACTTTGTCTTCGAGCTTCAAAATACTTCAATTTTTGCTTCTGTCTTTGCCTTCAAAATATTTGACACTTAGTTATTTTTCTTTATGCATGGCCATATCTTCTAAAGTAACTTCCTTGTACTTCATTGCATGCTAAGAGATCTTTGTTAGCATTAGGCTTTAAGATAAACTCTTACAAACTCCCTATGGTTATTGCTACCAAAACTTAAAGATTAGATAAGTCTTGATCCTTCACTTGTTTACAACCACCATCAAAATTAGATCCATTCCTCTCTTCATTAGTTGGTCTAGATTCTTTAGGCTCTCATAGTATATATTTATGTACAAGAAATCATGCTCAAGAAGGTCAAGAATATTCTACTAGAAGTATACTTATGGACATTCTTGATCTCTTGTGACATAACATCTGTCTAGGTTTGGAGAGTACACCCAAGATAGGATGGGTCTCTCAGTAGCAAAAGATTCTACTTTTAAGGAAGTTGGTTAAGCAACCTCTTTTGTTACACCCATAGATTGTTTTGACTCACCCTGAGGTGTAGAGGTGGATGCCTTAGGCGTCTTCTTCTACTTCTTTGACATCAAATCTCTTCTAATGGTCGTCCTTTTCCTCTTTCTATACTTCAAGTAAGAAGGTTGGTCTTGATCACCTCTTCCTTCTTTATCCTTCCCAGTTTGGTCATTCCTCTTCACAGGTTTAGAAGAAGGTTCAGGACCCTGCTATGGGTTAGAAGAGTAAAATGGTTATGGATCAGAAGTAGGTCTAGGTTCAGTTGTCTTAGGGTTCAACCTTGACTTCAGCTTTAGGTGCAGCTTGACTTGGTGGAGAATGCAAGACTTAAAGCTCACCCCTCTTGATCATCCACTTGATCACCCTGATATACTCATCCATTGTGGATAGTGACATAAGACCAAGCCTTCTTCTAAATAACACATACAGCTTCAAGAAGGTTACCATCCATAGTCTATCTTCAGATTTCTTCTTGATGGATTTTATGGTGGCCCTTGATTTTGTAGCTTCCTTCTTCATCTTTCTCTAAGCAGCTTTCTTTATTTAATACCTTCTTGTTCCAGCTGTTTAAGATACTCAAACTCTAGGTACTGATAAGATAGTGTTGGTCCATATGATCGATAATCAGTGCAAATGATTCACAAATACAAATATCCCATTGTTGAATAAACATGAATCTCATAGTGACATAATGAACATGTTTCAAATGTTTTCTATAATCACCAGACTCACACAATGAATATGCAACAAAGTCTCAATATGATCAAAATAAACTTACAACCAAAACACATAATTGTAATTATAATATTTCATTATTAGGGATTGCAATACTTGCATACAATGAGTGAAACTTTCAGTATATAGATAGGTGATAGTTTCATTGGACAATGAAACTGTCTTGCCCATAACTTAGTTTCTCCCGACGACCATACACAGTTTCGCCGGTAAACCAAATTGGCTGACTATGAGCAAAATTCAGTCTCGCTCATAGTTTTGCTAAGCATAAAACATTCTAAATACAAATTACAAACTAAGTAAACTAACATACAACATATTACAATCATAAATAAAATAAGCACTGGCAATCGTTAGTCCAATCTATACTAAATCATCAATACTCTCCCTAGGTTAGATCTCACCCTCAAGATCTTCTGATTCAGCTCTAGTTCTTTATTCGACACTCTGAGCTTCTTCTGCAACTTTGACAGATGTTTCCTTTTCAGCTCCAGCAGTACTAGCTTCCTCTCCTCATGCACTAGCTCTTTCAAATTGTCTTGTCAGCTCCTGCACATCCATCCTTAACTCATCAGCTTGATGTACTTTCTTTGTAAGGTCCTTGACTTTTGCCCCGACTCCCTTAGCCGTGTTTGCAACCTTCATGAATAGGCTTGCTGTAATCCTTGTCTTAGCTCAGGCTCTAGCTTTTTGTGGTTTTCACAGAAAACCACCAAATCTTCATCACAGAAAGAGAATACCTCTATAAGATCAGAAATGTTGATTTCCTCTCCATCCTTCACTCTTATCACTGCTTCTCCCTTGTTGTTGTCATAGAACCATTTTTCAAATTTTGCACCCTTAGGGGGATGTGGATTGGTTAACCTCACTCTATTCATAGTCTTTGCTGGTTTTAACTTCAATACAACTTTACCTTTCCCAGTCACCCAATCCTTTTCCTTCTTTGATCCCATTCTCTTTGTTTTCATATATCTAAAAAATTCAAAGTTATCATCCGGTCCCTTTTTGATCTCTTGCTCCAGAAATGTAGCTCTTTTACTTAGGTTTGAATCTAGCAGTGGAATTTTAGCTAGTTTTTGTAAATCTTATTTAGGCAAGGTCTTGAATGCCTTCCACTTATGTAGGTATGAGATCCCCTCCACTTCTCTTGATCATAAGCATTATAAATTCAACATTGTATTTCCAGCTGTTAATCTTCTGTCAGATTCCTTTCGGCTTGGCTCTTGATTGTTTTGAAATAGAGGGGTTCTGTGTTGATAATATGTCCCTAGTTTATGTACTTAATGTAAAAATCTGTCATGGCTTACATATGTGTAATGAAATGATCTAATGATACATGATTTGTGCTTTGATGTTAATGTATCTTTAATTCGTATACATGAACTTATTATAGTTAGGTTTGAAGTTGTTGTACGATCATTCATGCTAATGGACCATACTTATGGACCATACGCATGAAGACATCATGCTAATGAACTTGTCGCACGACTGAACTAGGAGACTGGATCATTCGTACGATTGAAACATGAGAATGACTCAGTCGCATGACTGAACCTTCAGTCGTGCGTATGAATCAGTCACATGACTAAACCATGCTAATGGTTCAGTCACACGAATAAAGACTGCAAACCTATAAATACCACACAATTCATGGAAAAATGAGACTTTTGACACTTATATCGTATACACTCATAACCTAGCCATCCAGAGCGTCCAGAACGCATATTCCAACTTCATAGTTCGCATCTGATCGTTTTCTACTCAATCTTAACGTTTATTTAATCATTAGATCGGTCGGGGTTGCGTTCTCATTGATTGGATCGCCAATCAAATAGGATTCCGCACTATTTGATTCGATTTCACGCATAATCAGTTAGTACTCCATGCGTACATGGTTCTAACAAGTGGTATCAGAGCTTTGGCTCTTGATTTTGCATTTGTTTCAATTAGAATTATGTCAAAACTCAAGTTTTCATTCAAAAAAGGTCATCTTTTTGAGTCCACAAGAGGTTTTCGATGTTCTTAGGCATAAAAGTTTAAATTTTTTGTCATACGACAAATTAGGGTTTCTGGGTAAATCGTAATTCGTGTCAAAGTGTCAAAATTCGAAAATTTTCAAACACCGCAGCCTTCAGTCGCACAAATAGCTCATTCATACGATTGAGTCATCCGCATTGTCCATCCGCACGACTGAGTCATCCGCATTGACCATTCGCATGATTGAGTCATCCGCATTGTCCATCCGCACGATTGAGTCATCCACATTGTCCATCTGCACGATTGACTTATCCGCATTTGTCCATCCGCACGATTGACTCATCCGCATTTGTCCATCCGCATGATTGACTCATCCACATTGTCCATTTGCACGAGTGAACCAGTTTTGTTCTAAAGTTCAAAGTTTATAGAAATGGAGGATCAATTCAATGCCTTTACTACCAGAAGGGACTCTCACATCCAGAACCTTCTGCTTCTGGAAAATGAAATTGGAAATCATAACAAACCACCAAAGCTTATAACGTTAGATGATTATCCACAATGGAAACAGAGATTCGAGATCTATCTAAATGGAGTTGATCCCATTCTTTAGGAATCCATTGAGATAGGTTACACTATGCCAGTCGATGCTTATGGAGTTAAGGTGACTCTAGGAGGAATGAATGACAGTCAGAAGGTTAAGTACAATGCAAAAAAGAAAGTGTATGCCCTGTTGACTCAGTCGATACCGAAAGACATCTTTCATCAGTTCTCTGAGAACAAGCAGGCGAAAAAGTTATGGGAAGCATTGGAGAAGAGATATGATGGGAATGCAACGTTAAAGGCTCTAAAGGCTAAGGCTCTCAAGAAGGAGTTTAATAACTTCTCTTTGATAGGAAATAAGAACTTGGACGACATTATTAACAGGTTCTACCATTTGATGAGCGAGCTGGACACTCATGGTGTAACAATGTCTATGGAAGATAAAGTGTCAAGCTTTGCAAACGATTTGCCAGATAAATGGGATTCATTTGTGTCTAATATGAGATAGAATGATATTCTTGCAAAGTTGGATATAAATGATTTCGTAATGAAGTTAAGAGAGGAAGAACTAAGAATGAAGTACAAGTCATAGAAAGGATCCTACAACCAGTTCAGGAGCACCCCTTCAAACCGCTTTTGTGTCCAGTTCCGCGGCTCCTACTCAATCCACTGCTTCAGAACCAGAAACGTCTTGGTCAACATCGACTCAATACATAGTGCCTGAAGCCAACACTACGAAGTTGAAGATTGAGAATCTCAGTAATGTCACATTGGAGGTTGGGAAGGAGCACATGGATCTTCTTGCAGCTGTTGTCCAATCCTATGATGGTTTAATTGCCGGGAAGATTGGTAATTGTCATCTTGCTGATGAAGATTACGAGCAAGTTGATGAGAACGAGCTGGAGAGAATGGATATCATGTGGGCTTTTGCAAGTTCAGTTTGACGAGCCAAAAATTTCGTTAAGAAGACTGGGCAGAATTTAGTAGCCACTAAAGACACAACCTTTGGTTTCGAAAAAACCAAAGTCACTTGCTTTAATTGTGGTGAAAAGGGGCATTTTAAACCTGAATGTGTAAAGCCCAAGAAAACAGGAAATGGAAATCCATTTTCCACCTTTAACCGTCAAGACAAACTCATGAGTGGAGCTATCTTTTCAAGAAAAGAGACAAAGGCCTTGACTGCTCAAGGTGATGAAGGGTAAGACTGGACCTTCCGCTTTGTGTCTCCGGGTGAATAAAACATTGCCTGTGTTGAGCGACTGGATGATGGTCCTGTGAGTGAAGGTGAACAGTTGAGCAAGTAATGTCAGATATTGAAGAAGCTATGAGCATGGTACATCACTTGGTTGAGGAAGAGCTCAGAGCAACAAGTTCAGAATCTCTAGCATCCGAGGAGTCTAACTCTGCATTAATGGTTGATTCGACCGATTCCTCACAGGTAAGTACCAAAGACCAACTGTTTGTAAAACATGCTTCTGATGAATGTGACAAATTTAGAAAAACCATTGATTTGAAATTTGCTAGGATATTAGACCACAATGATAACTTAGTAGATGATTTACAACTCTGCACTAAAGCTAATCGTATTTTAAAACAAAATGAGTGCAGTTACAAAGAAAAGATAGAACTTTTGGGTAAACAACTAAAGGAAACCGAGGTTGTTGCTTTCAATCAAGAAAATGATATAAAGTTCTATTAAAATTCTTTGGAATAAAAAAAGAAAGAAAAAGTAGTTTTAAAAGTCAAAGTTAATTCTTTAAAACAAAAACTACATAGTTAGACTAGTTCTTCTCACACAGTTCAACACTTAGTGAAAGAACGAAATAATGGGAAGGGTTGGGTCACAAAGTAGTTTCACCACCACATGAGATCCTTTTAAATAAAAAATGTAGACCTGTAAATAACAACCCAGTAAAGGATCATGTGGTGTCTACTTCTTTGGTTAGTGATCCTGATTCCATGGGTAAACGGTGAACTCTATCATAAACAGAAGGAGTCTACTGTGGAATCAAAAGGAAAGATGCCTACTGTTAATTTGGATGATAAATTTGAAAAGGTTGATGTAAGGTCATGTTCACACATGTATTCTTCTGAACCCAAAATGACTAAACCAGTTAACCAAACCCGTGTTACACGTCAAAGTCCAAATAAACTAAAGGCTAAAGATGTTAAAAATGTTCAAACAATTAATTTTGTTAAAGAAGCAGAAACATCTAAACAAGAAGTGACTAAACCCAAACAGATTCATGTTGCACTTGTATCACACTCAACCCCACATAAACAGTTTTCTCAACATGTAGAAGGGAGATTATGATATTGTTGTGGAAAGAGAGGACATATTTCTTCTAATTGTTCTTATTATCAGACTCTCAGAAAGAAAATTGAACTTTATGATCAAAATAAAGTTCTTCTAAAAGGAGTTCTATTACTCCTCCTAAGAGAACTAACGAACCTAAAGTTCAAACTCTAAGCCAGTCGTCTCTTTATCACAAACAGGCCTTACACAAAACTGGCATATGGAAAGAAAAGTCAAATAAGTTGTCTAATAATGAGAACAATAAGAAGAACGATATGCCCTCATCCTTAAGTGGACAGGGGTTGAGTTTATGATGTGTGATTCCTCTGGGTCACCCAAGCCAGTTAAGGCTTGGGTCCCAAACCTAAATTGATAATTTCCTTTGAATGTGTAGGGTGACCGCTACAGTGCTATGACAAATACCTAGATTGTTGATAGTGGGGCATCTAGGCACATAACCGGGAATTTGTCTCTCCTTTTCAATGTCAAACAAATTATAGGAGGACATGTATCATTTGCTGGGAATAAAGGAGGATATATCACTGCTCAGGGCGAAGTGGGAAACCAGAAAGTCAAGTTTGATAAGGTCAACTACGTTCAACAACTATAGAACAACTTGCTTTCAGTCTCCCAGATATGTGACAAAGGCTTCAAAGTTGTGTTTGACAACAAGAAGTGCTACGTGCTGAAAAGAAATACGTTATCCCGGAGGACAAAGTCTTAATGTCCGCTTCAAGATATAACAATTTATATGTCTTGGATCTATCAAAAGCCTCCACAACTGATCATAAAGTTCAATGCTTCTTGTCAAAGGCAACAGAGAGGGACTCAATCTCCTGGCATAGGAGAATGGGACACATTAATTCAATGAAGATGAATCAATTGATACAGAATGATCTAGTGAATGTAGTAAATGTCAAGAACTTCCAGCTTCCGGTTTTTTGCATAGCATGTAAGAAAGGAAAATAGATCAAGAAGTCTCACAAGGCAAAGAAAGTTAATTCATTGACCTGCCTCTTGAGCTTCTTTACATGGATCCGTTTAGTTCCGTTAGCACTAAAAGTATTGCAGGTGATTTGTACTTCTATGTAGTAACAGATGATTACTCAAGATTCTCTTGGGTGATGTTTCTGAAAGCCAAATCAAAAACTTTTGAATCATTCAAAAATCTGGTAACTACATTGGAATCACTCTACAAGCGGAAAGTTATATAGATTCGATCAGACAATGGCACAAAGTTCAAGAACCAGTGGATGGAGGCGTTTTGTAAAGATAAAGGGATTGTACATCAATTTACGTCTGCCTACACCCCGTAGATGAATGGAGTTGTTGAGCTAAAGAATCGGAACTTGATAGAGACAACAAGAATGATGCTAGCTGACTAGAAACTGCCTATCCAATTTTGGATCGGGGCAGTGGCCAATGCATGCTACACCCTCAATCGGGTCATGGTGGTCAAACATCATGGTATACATGTTATGAGTTGCTCCAGCGACATAAACCTAACCTGGAGTATCTCGAACCATTTGGTGCACCATGTACGCTGCTGAAGAAAACTTAGTCTGGGAAGTTCAGTGAGAAGGCTGAATAAGGGATCTTTCTACGATACAATATACCGGACAAGAGAATTTATAACAACTCAACAGGTTAGGTAGAAGTGTGGTGCAACATTGATGTTTAGAGATACACCACCCCTACTGGAAGGGACCTTTATTCTTCTTCAACTATGATAGATTCTTTAAGTCCTTCAAGATACCTCCCTCCCTTCCTGATGATGAGTTAAAGACCAGAATGATGTCCGATGTCCTAGACATACCGGCACTAGACTTGACAATATCAACTCCACAAGGTGAATCTTCTAATCCTTTAGGGGGAGCACTTGATGTAAGTGATTCCTCCTCTGATGATGAAGAAATGGAGACTGAATAGGTGGACCAGGGCGAACAGATTCCTACTACTAAAAGTACAAATGCATCGGATATCGATGCCTCTGACACTTCTGAACCTCATACTCCAACAGCTACAAATACTGAACCTGGAATTCAAAATCTGGATCAGGAATTATTTTTTCCAACCACTCCCAGATATCAAATAAATGTTTATCATCCACTGGATAATGTCATAGGATATGTACTATCAGGAGTACAGACACAAAATTAGATATACTCAGCTGATTATGCCTCTGTCATGGAAATAGGCTATCTTCATGATGGTGTTTATCGATGTTTTGTGTCTCAATAAGTGAAGCCTTAAACGATAAGGCATGTGTTAGTTCCATGCAAGAAGAACTCCTACAGTTCAAAAAGCTAGGAGTATGGACACTAGTGGACCGATCAAAAGGTGCTAAGGTGATTGGCACTAAATGGTTCTTGAAGTGCAGGAAAGATGACTAAAGGGTCATAATAAGAAACAAGGCCCGACTTATGGTACAAGGTTTTAGACAAGTCGAAGGCAAAGACTACAATGAGGTATTTGCACATGTGGCTAGAATGGAAGCAATCCGTATCTTCCTAGCCTATGCATCTTACATGAAGAAAAAGTTTATCAATTAGATGTAAAAAGTGCATTCCTTTATAGTGAAATCCGTGAGACAGTCTATGTCAGTCAACTTGAAGGATTTGAGGATCCTTATCATCAGGACCATTGTTTACAAAGTGGTCAAGGCTCTCTACGGGCTCCATCAAGCCCCTCGAGTCTAGTATGAGAAACTCTTAACTCATCTTGTGAAACATGGTTTTCGTAGAGGATTGATTGATTGTACGTTAGTTATCAAAGAAAAAGATGGTGATTTACTCCTGGTACAGATATATGTGGATGACATAATCTGCGGTTCCAAGAATGAAGAATTACGTAAAGAATTTGAATCTGTAATGAAAGCAGAGTTTGAGATGAGTGCAATGGGGGAGATAAAGTTCTTCCTAGGATTACAGGTGGATCAGACACCAAAAGAAATCTTCCTGAATCAGACTAAATATGTAGAGGACATCCTCAGTCAGTTTGACATGGAGAATGCTTCAGCTACTGGAACTCCACTTGCCACGAACCATGATGTGGCACCCGACGAAAATGGTGGTCTGGTTGATGCTACAATGTATTGAGGAATGATCGGATCCCCTATGCATCTCACAGCGTCTCATCCTGATATCATGTATGCCATATGTCTTTGTTCAAGATATTAGGCAAAACCAAAAGTAAGTCATCTCATTGGTGTGAAACGGAATTTTTGTTATCTGAAGGGTACTCCAACACTCGGGTAGTGGTATCCTCATGATGATGATTTTGAGCTTACATCGTATAGTGACTCGACTATGGTGGTTGCAAGATGAATTACAAGTCAAGATCTGCAGGATGTCAGTTTTTTGGTAGACGGTTAGTCACCTGGCAGTGTAAGAAGCAGACATCAATTGCCCTGTCAACTTGTGAAGCTGAATACGTTGCTACTGCAATTTGTTATTCGTAAATCATTTGGATTCAATAGCAAATGCACGACTACGGTTTGAAATTTTCTAACACTCCTATTTTTGTTGATAACTCTGCTGCTATTACTGTCACCAAAAATCCAGCCCAACATCCTAAAACTAAACACATCGGTACTAAATATCACTTTATATGTGATTGTTTTAAAAAGCAATTAATCAATGTGGTTAAAATTAATACGGATTTTCCACGCGCCGACCTCTACACAAAAGCATTTGATAAACCGAGGTTTTTATAACTTTTAAAGGTAAATGGCGTGAAAAGAAAAGTGATGCGATTCTGGAGGAAGAAAGTGCGTAGTCCAACATGTTTTCTTTTATTTTCTTTCATTTTGTTTTATTTTTCTGTCTATTAAAATCCAAAAACACAAAAATATTTTTGGTTTTAGAATTTTAGGCGGAGAATAGGTTCGTTTAGTATTAAATTAGGCGCATTATTTAACTTACAAAAAAAACAAGGGAGGGCAGTCTAGCTAATAGAAATGAGATCAAATCTGTGATTCTGATTCAACACTTATGGAAAATGATAGTACACAGGGAACAAATGTTGGGACTTCAAAGAATTTAAATGATCAAGATGCAAAATTCAAAGTATATGTCTGAGAAGTCTAAGCAAAATAAAAGAAAAAATGATAGCAAAACTAGTATGCTACTAAGGTAACACAGAGAAAGTAGACCTAGAGGTTGCTAGACCATTATATGATGTGTTAGTAGATTCAACACAATAGATAAGGAGACCTCATTGGTGATTTAAATTCAAACTAAGTTATTCAACTTGTTGTGGGTTCCCCTTTTATCCCTGGTTAACACAATAAACGCATTTCCAATAAGGGGTGACGAGCAAATAAACGCCACAAATGTTTGCGGATGACCATACAAAGAGCAAAGCACGAAAAAATGTTAAGCGTAATCAACCTAATGACAAATGTTGTTGGTGCGTTATGTGCAAAAAAAAGAAAATTAAATGCTCTAACAAGAAGATAGTTTGTGTGCCTCTCTGCTGTGCGGTGGCACTGACCTAATGATAAGCATAACCTAAATATTCTAGAATTCATTATTGTTTGCGCCTCTCTGCTGTGCGGGGCACTGACCTGAGGCTTGGCATCTCTTTTAAAGCTCTTAGAATAGTTTCTTCTTGTCAAATACCCGTAGACCTCTCAAAAATCTCCTGAGGAATGTTGATTACCATATAAGAGTGGGATTCACAAATGCTTGTTGAAATAGTCAAACCTAATGCATCACCAATGTGTGTCAAAAATCTGTGTATGGATTTAAGTGGACAATCATACTCACAATCATTGTGGCTACAACTCTTGACAGTCAAAATCAGTGTGTGCAACTTATAGCTCTAGTATGATTTTCTAAACTTGCTGTTGACTCTCGGTCAAAACAAGAATCGAGCATCGAAATGTTTTGTTAAAGTGTCCCAAATGATTTTGATAAAGATGTATGATTCCATAATGAAACTCTCCAGAAATGATCAAATTAACTTAAAGTTGCGCTGTCCAGGAAGATAAATCGGTTAGACGCTCTTCTAAAGATTTCAATCCATCTCCAATAAAAAATACAAAAAATATATCTTGTTTTGTTTTTATTTCAAGTTGTTTTATTTAATTTCTAGTCATTTGTTAGGTAAAATTCGGACTATACATCTGGATTCAGTCTGTGAATCACTCACTAAAAGTGGTCAAGTCTGAGGTGACCAATCGGGTTTTTTGAATTAAAAGGATCACGTCTGAGGTGATCAAACAGTCTTCAGTTAAAAAGGTCATGTCTGAGATGATCATCAATCATAACATCTTATCAATGGTTAAACATGTATGTTTGAAAGTGTACGAGATCAACTCATAAGTATGAACCATTCGCATGATTGGATCATAAGTATGGGCCCATCGCACGATTGAACCATAAGTATGGACCAGTCGCATGATTGGATCATAAGCATGGAGTAATCCATGCGATTGGATCACCAAAATGAACCAATTGCACGAATGGATGAGGCCGTATGATCCAGTTGCACGATTGAACCTCATTCTCATAAATGAAGCATGCAAATGGGCCAGTTGTACGTCTGAATGTTAACTCAGTATAATAGAGGGGAGTCGGTCACATTTGTAACACTCGTCAATCGCTCACCCCTCAATCGCTCACCCTTCATACACACGAATATACTGAAACTCTGCTCAAGCTTCATCTGATTGTGATTTCTGTCGGATAAGTGTTTCTAACAGTTGCTCTACTCATCTACAGGTACATTGCAACTGAACTCGGTCAAAATGAATGTGTTAATTGCATCTTTAAGGGATGAAGATGCTAAAACCTAGAACCAAGACTACTCTTAAGAATAGACCACTTAAGTGGTCACACATGTTGGCTTAAATGAATCTAAGTGTTAATTCGAGTCTCAGTTGTCCAAATGAATCTAAACATGAAGTGTAATGTCATGGTTTTGACAAAGAATCAAATCTTTGGTGTTCAACAGTGAGATATACGAATGGACACACTGATGAACTTCAGTCGCACGATTGAGCCAGGTGAATGACTCAATCGTACATATGAATCATGCTTATGGGTTCAGTCACATGACTGACTCAACCGCACAGGGTAGCATACATCTAAGCTCAATCGCAAGCTAAATCGCATGACTGAACTCAGCTGCAGGCACAATCGTTTGAATAAACTCACTCATATTGTTCAGTCGCACGATTGAATCAGTAGAACAAAATCAATCAAAATTCACCTGTTAAGTCTAGTGTCAAATTTAATGTACATATTTCTTGTGTTGCACCAACATGGCTGATCGATGGATAATGAACACCAAGCACAACATATGTGCAGATGTAGATGTTTTTCTGAGAATGAAGTACATTAGGGACATCAACGCAAGTGTGCTAAAAAAGAGCAACTTGTGCCCCCAGTCCAAGTACTTAGCTTATGTCATCGTTAAGTGCATAGTGTCAAGAAGAGGAGGATTTGATGAGATGTCCGACCAAATCCCGAATGCATAGGTAGCACTCATGTTAAACCACCTATTCCAATGCTCTCACATGATCTTCTCCCACTTGATGAGAGGAAGAAGATGATGTTTTGGACAAAGATGGAAATAATGCTATGCAAATCGGTGGTGGTATGGATGATGAAGATTCTCAAGAAGCTAACAAGGTTATGTCACTTAATTTACAAGACGTTGATGCTTAGTGGATCTAGTGGAAGATCTCTAAGGCTTATGAACAACTGATTGATCCACAACAGATCGAAAAGCTTGCTGAGGAAGTACTAAAGATCCTAGAAGAAGGTGATGACTGTGAAGTTGAAACTAAACTCCTAGTGCATCTGCAGTGTGATCCTTTTCTTTTGCATACCTATTCCTTTTCTTGATTTCTTAAGCTTGTTTTTCTTGATTTTCTTCAACATTCTTATTTTCAGTATCAATTAGTCTCCTGATGTAATTACCTCTCAGCTGGATACATATTTTCCGAAAGATATGTGATATTCCCACTAAAGTCATGCCTTATAGCTGAGCAGTCTACAAATATCCTGGTATTCATCTAAACGAATCTGTTTATTTCTCCATTTCTTGATACATTCAGGATTAAATCATCTATCAACATCTGAATAAATCTTGGATATAACAACCATTTATCCTTCTTCAATGCCATTATGTTCTCAGACATACAATCAAAAATAAGCTTGGCAATGTTGGCCTTCTGCCCTCTACAAAACACAATCATAGCTCTAGCCCAATCCAAGTTTAGCCTATCCGATCCTCCTTTGCTGTGATCTAGACACATAATAAACATGTGATCATTGTATCTCCATTCCTTAGAAAGAAAAGACTTTTTGATTACTTTTTTGGTGCCAAAAGAAGGTCCTTTATAGCCAATGCTCTTAAATGCATCCAACACATGTGCCTCAGATAGCACTACTTCATTTCCATAATCATTATTCAAACTCAACACCATGGCTATGGTCTCAATAGTAATGGCTATGTCATTGCCATGAACTCTAGCAACAATCTGATTTGGATTAGACCCGAGGTCACACTCAACAGATCTCCAAAAATCTCTGATATGAAGATCATAGATAGTTGGCATATGAGATACGACATAAAATATAGGGGACTCCTTTAGCCATCTGATGCAATCTATAAAACTGGTTGCCTTTGGATTGTCATCATCCAGTTGAGCTATAATGTTATTCCTCTTGACAAACTTTATGTTTTCCATCTTAACTGAAAGATAAACTGAAGTTGGTCAGTTAAAACAATGATTTAGGAATCAACAAAGAAATAAAAACAAAACATAATTAATTAATAAAGAATAAAAAGCTTGATAGTTTCGCTGCCGCCAAAATCATAGTTCTGCACAAGCGAAAGTATAGATTCGCACTGACCTAGACATAAAATCATGTGCCCAAGCGAGTATATACTTTCGCTGAAACTATCATAGCAAAATTTTTAGGTACTCATGGATAACATAACTAGATAGTTTCGCTCGGAATCAATGAACTTTCGTTCAATTTCACTGGTTACATATGTATTTTTGCTGGACGAATTAGTGAACATCCGAACAAACGACTGGATTTAAAACCCAAATATAACGGTTAAAATCACAATTAATGTTGAGAAATGGGTTCGAAACATACACCTATAAACTTATAAACACTCAAACACGAGGATAATCGACACAGACTAGGTTAAAGGGTGACAGATCATAATCCAGCGCACAATTTCGTCACACAAGAGTGAGAAGCTGATCCCGATTTTCCTAATATATAGTATCTAGTTTTGCTCGTAGTGAAACTATAGTTTCACTCAGCATGATAATTCAAATCAAGATACTCAGAACTTAGCAATTGTGCCGGAAAATCTATAGATTCGCTAAGCGAAACTGCTAGCGAAACTCATTTTTGCTGTAACCTAAAACTTAATAATTTTTTCTGAGAAGTTAAAAAATTTAAAGAAAAAGAAAAAAAGTTAAGGATTAATATAAACATAAGCATTCGAGAAAAACTTCATCGCCACATAAAACTAATCACAAGAAAATATTATGAATTAAAAGGATGTAAATATTTTTTTCAAGAAGTTTTCTAGAGAGTTATAGATTGGTGGGATTGCTGATTTACTTGTTCTTTTAAACCCATGCCTAATTCTTTTCAATGCGTAATCTGCAACTGCCTCTATCATGTTTTGGTTTAATTGTAGAAACTCTAATGGCTTGGTCCCCCACATACATTTGGCAAAGAACTGATCTTGTCCTCATGGTTTATTGGGCAATATGATTAATTTAAGAATCATTATGCCTTTATTTAAAGGAACTGATGATGAGATCTCTAGGTTTATACTTACGTATAATAGAGGAGATAATCATCTGAACATGCAGATGAGTGCTTCATGTATGTACTCATGTATAATAAAGAAGATCATCAGAACGTGCTGATGAGAGCTCCAGGTCTATACTCACGTATAATAGAGGAGATCATCACTCTAGATCAATGTTCACACATAGGAGAGGAGATAAGCACGAGATATACTTCTAGAGAGCTTAACTTGAAGCTACAATTCATATACTTTTCTCAAGAGCTAGAATAGAAGCACTTAGGATGCTAACTAGAGGCATCATTCAGGACAAGATGATAAGAAAAATTGGGAATTTTTTTAAATAAATCAAAGCATATATTTGAAACACTCAACCCATTTTTAACAAGAACTTGAAACTTTGTGCCGGCCAAAATGTCAAGAGCATAAACCTTATCACCGAGTTTCTTAGACATTAGTTTAGTTACATGATCACTGTTTACTTTATTTTTAGGATGAGTCTACGATGCATATTCCAAAACAAGACTATAGACCTCCTTTAAACTTCTTTTTTCAGGGTTCCTTAAAAGACAAAATTGTAAAACTTAAGAGTTTAATGTTTATTCTCCCCTAAATTTTTTTCATATAATTTAAAAGATCAAAGAGGTTGACTATGGGACATAGAAGTTATTCAGAATAGGTTTATTAATAAAATGAAAAATAATAAAAGAATTATATACAATAAATACACACTTTTTATGGTAGGAGTTTTCAAAATGATATAAATCCAAGCATTGAGATCAATTCATAAAAAACGAGGTTTATCAAATGTTTTAGTGAAAAGATTTGCTCTTTGGTTCTTTGTGTCAAATGGAATAATATCAATGAAACCCTTTTCATGAGCATCCCGGAAGGCATGAATCCTTGTTTTGATATTCTTGGTACGAGTGTGATAAATTATATTTTTGGCGATTCCGATAACAACTTCATTATCACAAAAGAGTGGTGTATGAAGAAATTGATTCTGTAATCCATCATCTGATGTTGTATCTAAAGGACTTGGCAGGAACAACTTGATGCAACAACATATTCATCCTCTCCTGTAGATAGAGAAATTGTTGTTTGCTTCTTGCTTTGCCATGAAACAATACAATCCCGGGGATATTGACATTCACCAATGACGGATTTCCTGTTAATCCTACTACCACCATGATCACTATTAGAATAAGCATGTAAATTAAAGTTCCCTCCTTTTGGATACCAAAGACCCAAACGGGAAGAACCCTTTAAGTAGTGAAAGATGCATTTAACAACTTTTTCAAGTGCTTCTTTGGGGTTGGCTTGAATATAGTCACAGTAGCACATGACGAATGTAATATTCGGATGACTAGCCGTGATATACATGAGAGATCCAATCATTGAGCGATAGCGATGAGCATCCATGGATTTCCCATTATCATTTGGAGTTAAGCAGGTTTGAGTGGTGAATAGAGTAAGTTCTAGAGAAGCATTATCCATCTTGAACTTCTTAAGAATCTTTTGAATGTATTTTCTTGTTGAATAAGAATACGATCAGGCTTTTGTTCAACTTGAGACCTTAAGAAAAAGCACATCTCCCTTATCCTGCTCATTTCAAAACGCTCCTTCATCACTTCTTCAAATTCTGTACATAGTTTCTCATTTGTAGACTCAAATATAAATTGTCAACATACATTTGAACAATCAATATCTCACCATCAACCTCTTCTTCAATAATGCCACATCTATAGTTCACGAGAGAAACCCTTGCTGAGCATATACTATGTCAGTGTTTCATAGCAGATACAAGGTGCTTGATGTGATCCATATAAGGACTTATCAAGTTTATATACTTTTTCTCAAAAATATGGATCCTCAAAACTTGGTAGCTGACATACATAAATCTCCTCATTAATGTTCCTGTATAGAAATGCACACTTCACGTCCATTTGTAAAACTTTAAAGTTCTTGTAAAAAACATGAGCGAGAAAGATTCTGATAGCTTCAATGCGAGCAACTAGAGCAAACACATTAGTGTAGTCAATGTCTTCTTACTGAGCATATCTATGAACAATTAGTCTTCGCCTTATTTCTTACTACTACTCTTCAATCATCTGACTTGTTCCTAAACACCTATTTGGTGTCGATGGAATTTTTTTGGAGGAAGATCAACTAACTCCCAAGCTTTCAACCTTCTAAATTGTTAAAGCTCCAACTGCATAGATTCAACCCAACTTGTGTCTTGAAGTACTAGTAAGATAATTTTAGGAACAATGTGAGATAAGAAACATGTATAGAGACATTCATTTATCAATCTAGATTGACTTCGATTTCTCACACCGTCAGTAATAGAACCAATAATGAAATATCATGTGGGTGATCTTTTAAGGTTTTGAAGTTTGTTTTAAGGGTTAATGGATTGAATTGAGATAAAGATGCAGTTGTGATGGTTGTGAAGAGGAGATTTGTTATATGGAGGAAGTGGATGTGGTGGAGGTGTAGGAGGTATAGGTGGAATATTAAATGGATTAGCATGAGTCTCACTACATCAAAAACTATGTTCTTCAAACATAGAGGAGATTCTAGGTCTGACCCATGTTTAGTGAGACTCATGCTAATCAATGTAAAAAGATTCTTGCACAATCTATGTTCTTTTGTTATACACTTGATATGCCTTTTGTGATGTAGTATAGCCAACACAGAAACATTAATCAAAGACTACATCAAAATTTGACTTCTATGCTTGATTATTAAGCAAAGTACATAAGCAACCAAACGTACGCAAGAAATTAATAAAAGGTTTCCTTTTATAAAGAAGTTCATAAGGAGTCTTCATCTTGTATTTCACAATAAGAACCTTGTTCAATACATAAGTTGCACAGTTGATAGCTTTTGCCCATAAAATGATTGGAAGCTTTGACTCAATCAGCAAAGTTCATGCTGCTTCAATTAAGGTCTGATTCTTCCTTTCAGCAACACCATTTTGTAAAGGTGTGTTAGATCTAGTCTCAATAGGTCTATACTTAATGTATAGGCTTAGAATTATTCATCTTTTGTAATAAACTCTTATACGTCATTATCTTAATGTATGCTTTACATATATAGGTTAGCCCAATAATTGTGTTGATTTATATGTGTGATTGTAGGTATAACATCATACTTAGTCAATTTTTTAATTTACTAATTGTAAGATGCATCTATGGATGAACAATTTGTTCTTCCATAGATACTTTGCTACGAATGAACAACTTGGTGCAGATGAAATCTCTCTAGACAAGATTCCTATAAGACTAACACTTGCATGTATTTCACCAAGTACACCAATTCAACAAGTCAAACACTAAGTGATGTCATAAAGTTAGTTCCTATGGATGACTTTAACTCATTTAGAGAATATCACATCATAACATTCTCCGAGTAAAGTTAGTTCCTACTGACCATGAAAAGAAAGTTATTATTTCCAAGAAATTTACTGTCACCCTAACAGTAAATTCCCGAGCCTATAAATAGGTTCATACTTTTATACATCAATCAATACGTCTAGCAATATGATTTCCTTCTAATGCTCATTATACTTGTGGGACTGAATAGATCCATATGCAATAAGTGTAATGGAGTAGTGATAGAGTTAACAACTTTGGATTTATGAGATACTTTATGTTGCTTTCCTTTCAGACATGCAACACAGTTATCTTTGTAGAAAAAAATCCTTTTTAGGAAAACCATGTACCAAGTTATTTTCAACCAATTTATTCATTGCATGATCGGTGTTTGTCACTTAAACACAAAGGTTTTCTCTCAAACTCACCTAGAATCACACTCAGGTAAGAATCAATAAGAGTTGATCACAATATGAAAAGTAACTAAGAACACAGAAAGATGATTCAAGATACTTTTATATATTGATTCTCAACTCAAGATACAAAGACTCTTACAAGCAGATGATAATCTTTCCTCTATGAGTAACAAGGAGAACCTATATATAATACTATCTACAGCTAGATATACTTTGATACCAGCAGGGATCCTTTAGCTAAAGCCTATACTACAAGACTATAGTTAAGGTATCTCGGATAAAGTCTTATCTGAGATTTGGTAGTCAGGACATGTCCCTGACTTACCTTTTGTCACCAACTAAAGATGGCAATTGTACTATCATGAAAAGGTAAACAGTGGAATAAAGTATGGTCAACAACATGGTTCTTTAGGAAGAAGCCATGCTGTATCAGAAGTATGCAACGGAGTGTCCAAGACCGTACTTGTGTCCACTAGTTATAGCAGTGTCTTCCAAAGGTTAAATAAGAGTAAGTACTTCCGTAGCCACTTTATACTTCGGAAGAGGCTGCTTCTTCCAAGGCTTGGAGACTTCTTCTTTTCATCATACTTCAGAAGTGGTCTTTACTTTTTTCTTCTAAGTCTTGAACTTCAGAAGTATGCATTTGTCTTCGGAAGTAGAGTTCTGTCTTTGGAAGTTGGACTTTCCCTTTGTCTTCGGAAGAACTCTACAACCTTCGGAAGTTCCATGATAAGCTTCGAAAGCCTTTGCATGTAGCACCAAAATAACTTAAGTGATCTATTTTTGGTTGCATTAGCCTTCTTCTTGATCCAACATTCATGGTTTTAAAATTGACATGACACATTCATTTATGCCCTAGGGTAGACTCATCACCATCAGCTTTGGAAAGAAAGCATGATACTTCGCCTAATGGGGAAGCATTGTTCATATCTAGCTTGTACATATCCCTTTTCATGGAGATCTAAGAAGCCCCAATTTTAGAGGAATTTTTATCCCTAGTTTGAGGATAACGCACTCATTTTCTGTGAAAAGCATTTGGTGCTTTTGATTACAAAACTGAGAAACACTTGGTAGATTGTGTTCATGCTATTTGACAAAGCGAACTTTGTCATCTTTTAACTTGCTATTGGATACACTTCCTTTGCCAAAAATGTATCCTCCAGCCTTACCCCCAAATTGAACAGGACCTACACAAAAATGTTGAAATTGTTGAAGGAGAGATCTGTTCCCTATCTTGTGCCTGGAGCATCCACTTTCTACGATCCATACATTGTTGTTCTTGTCATATGGAAGTCCTTGCACATAATGTGAAAAGTTAGTTTTTATTGGAAACCCAAGCTTTGTTGGTCTTAGGCTTTTCCAATGATGAGGATTTTATTGAACCAAAATTTATGCATGGGGTTCAATGGGTGTTTGTGAAGAAGAGGTTTGGGCTACAACATCTTCTTTGATCTTGCAATCCATCACTTGGATTGTAGATGAGTTTGTTAAAGCTTGAGCAGCATGACATTCTTTCGAAGCTTCTTTCTATTAGGATCAGTGATCTAAGTTTGATTAATTAGAGAGTATTGCAGCGGAATTCAACAATGAATTAAACAATTCACAAGAACACAATTGATATTCAATGTAATAGTAAACGGTTATAGAAAGAGAGAAAACTGCAAAAGAAATATTTCATTCATATGCTTTCGTGGTGGCTCAATGTCACACATTACAACTAGGTCAACATTCCTTATATAGGAAATGTGACGTCTGCTGATGTCACTTGATTGTGACATCTAACAGAATTATTCAAACTACTGAAACTATGCAAACTACTGAGAATGTTCTCAACTACCGATTACATCTCAGAGAATGCTTAATTACAAAAACATAAAACTACTGAACTACAACTACTAAAACTATAACTACTGAAAAGTAAATTACAAGTACTGAAAGGAAACCATCATAACTACTGAAGTTAATTACTTCAGCTGTTGTGACAATTACTGATAACTTTGGTCTTCAATCTTTGTCTTCAGTCTTTGTTCTTCAGTACTTTACTTTCAGACTTCGTCTTCAGACCTTGTAATCAGCTGATGTCTTCAGCTGTTGTGATCTTCTTCAGCAGTTGTAATGTCTGTGGGACTTAGAGGTTTTTCTGATCAGGCTCATTGGTTCTTTTGGTCCAACAAACTCCCCCTGAACCAATGCAGCCAAAACCTCTAAACTTATTGATGATCCCACTTATTCTTGGCAGAAACACCCTCTTGATCAGCTTCAGAGGTAATCATTTAAGCATAGACCGGGAAAAGGTTTCTAATCTTTTGATTGGCTAAGTATGGAAGGGAACTCTATCTTGGGGAAACTGGACACAAAGTCTTTTCCCAACCATGAAACCTAATTCCCATTAATGAGTCTATAAGACTCACTAGCATAGGCCTCAAGGAGAACAACTTGTTCCTCCTTGGTGAGTTCTTCTGCTTCTCCCTCGAAGAAGAACTCTGGGCCATAATACTCAGACAGGTATCTCACTGTCTTCCATTTTTCAACTCCACAGTTGTTATCTCTCTATAAGCAAATTCATCAGGGTGAGAGCCTTCAAGCAACAACTGGAGTTTACTCTTCTGAAGATCTTCAAGTCTTTAGTTTAACAACCCCTTCTTGATCATTTTGTTCTCAAAAATAGATTGAGGGGTTGTCTTGGAGTTGTGAGCTTTCTTGAATTCTTCAATGATTTCCCAGGGTGAGACTACCATGGCCAACGTAATTGCAGCATTCAAGGTCTTCTTCACTTGGCCATGATATCTACTTGGTATATTCTTCTTATGAATTATAGAACTTACCCTGGGGTCTGGTCAGATCCGCACTCTTTCTCTTTGATGTTGAAAAGTATGTCTAAGAGTGTACAACCTCAGAGCCTGTTTCTTCATTTCTTGAATGGATGAGGACCGAGGGAAATCCTTGTCAACCATCTTGAGAAACTGCTCATCGTGTTGCTTCTGCTGTTCTGCTTCTTCAATCTTTACCTTCACCATCTGCATTTGTAAGTCAGGTGTAATCACTTGTTGACTTCTGTGCTCAGGTGTTTTAAGGTTGAGAACAGCAGAGATTGGCAGACAATCTTCATCATCATCCTCTTCTTCATCTTCTTCTACCTTAAACACCCTTCTCCTCCTTCTGGGTGTATCACTAGGTAAGGTTTGAGGTGGTTTTTGGGGTAAAGGAATTGGTTTTGTGGGTTGAGTTGTGGGTGGCTTTGGTTTAGGGATAGATTTGGGAGATTTTAGAGATTAGGGTTGTGTTTGTGGGAGTGTGAGAAGACTGACTTAGCATTTTGGTGGTGAGTTTGGCTTTGGAGAGCTTTGCCATTTCAGTTCTCTTCCCTGCACCTGCTTCATCCAGTGCTTCGATGATCAACCCTTTATTATAGCCTCCAAGAGAGTAGATTTTCTTGGTTTTCTCCAAGATACCGTCTCTGGACCAGGCCTTTATCTCTATCAATGATCTTCCAAGGTATTTGGCAATGAATCTGATCATTATCTCCAATCTTTCCCTTTCCAACACACTATAACCAGCCCATCTAGCTTGAATCTCTTCTATTTCCAGCCTTCTGATCTCAGTGTCTAGTGTGGCTGTGTCATGACCTTGTCGAAAGAGCTGATCTATAATTTTATCCATGGATCTGTTGTGAGCTTCATCAACATCTTTGACAAGATCTTCTAAGGATGTATCTTCATCAGCATTTGACTCAGCACTTTTCTTTCTTTTATATGTGATCAGCTGATCTTCCTTCTCTTTATCTGTGATCAACTATTCTGAGATCAGTTCTTTCTCCACCTCCTTCTCTTTTGGAGGTTCTTTCTCATCATCAACTCTTTTCTTTTCTTTTCTTTCACTGCCTTAGACTTGGAAGTCTCCCCTTTTTGGTTGCATTGGGATCAGGGCTTGAAAGGCAGAAAGAGATTTGTGAACAGCATCATCAATGAGGGTTTGTAGATTTGAGGAGATCCTCTCATCAATGGCTTTATGCACTATGTCAGTGATGATGGGAGTGATGAGAGGTAAGGAGTTTTGAAAGATAGCAACCATCTGCTCAAAGGGGTTCTGTCCCTGAGAGGTGGTGCCAAAAGTAGTGGCTGGTGGCTCAACTAAGTGTGTAGGCTCAGTGTTTGGTGAACCTTCAATTGAAGGTGCCATCTGTGGGGTTTTTGGGGTAGGTGGACTTTGATCCTGAGACATTTTGGCTAGCAACTCTTTGAGTCTGCTCACCTCAGTCTCTAGGATGGTATTATGGGCTAATACATCATAGAAAAAGCCCAGGTCATCATCAGTCTATGCTGAATCACCTGACCTCCTGATTGAATCAGGATGTACATGCTCTGAGTGTAGATCAGTAGAAGCATGCGCCCCTTGTTCTTGGTACTGGGGACTTCCTGCCTGAGGACTGTGTCTTTCATTGGCAGTTGCCTCTGGTAAGGTCTTATGGATGTTACCAACTTCATCCTGATCATTTGCTGAATCAGTAGAAGTGGCAGCCTTACCAGATGTTCTAACCTCCGTTTCTACACTTGGAGATTGAACATTGTAACCCCTGTGCTGTGGGTTATCAGAAGCATTTTGGTCCTCCCCTTAATGGTTGAGGTATTCCCAAGGTAAGTGGTTTTTGGGGAGGGGGTGAGGAATGCAACTGACTCACACTTAGCAACTATCAGTGTTGGGCTTTGAGGGGCGGTTGCATGTGGAGATTGGTCCGAAGCAGATTGCACCCAGGGTGAGAGGTGCTCTTCAATGGTAACCCTCTCAATTGAGATAGGTGCCAGAAATGTGGGATCCCCAATTGTGGTTGCAACAGGATCCTGTTGAGAGGATACCTGTGCGGCTTCAGCAGGTTGAGCCTTGGACATAACTGGGGGGTTAGAGCCAGTATGTATTTCCTGTGTTTGTGGTACAAGGGCATCCTCAGGGGACTCATCTCCCTGAGTAGCCTTTTTGGGCTTTTTGGATTTGGGTTTGGTAGGGACTGTGGATCTGGAAGTGGAGGCTGTGGGTTCCCTCTACTTGGGTTTTAGCATCCGGGCAACCCCTTTTAGAGTAGGGTCTGAGTTATGTCTGAAGTATACCTCAGCTAAAACAGCTGGAGTAGGGACTCCAAGACCAACAAGGCCATCAGATTTTAATTGATTCAAAATTATGGCCATCAAAAACCTAGGATAAAGTAGCCATCTGTTTGCCATAGGTTTCTGAGCTAGATCCTTTAGTTCCATGAACACTATCTCAGAAAAATATAGATTTTGGCGTTCAAAGATAGAGTACAATACCTGTTGCCATCGGGAAGACATCTGATCCCAAGAAGATGTCTTTGATGCAAGGCAGACATTCACCATATGGAAGATAAGTCGTTCAGCATCATGAAAGTGCTTTTTAAGTATGGTTGTAGCACTTAAGTCACCTTCATACCCGTTATTGATGAAAGACATATCAGTGGTGCCTTTCGGGTATTATTTAACATAGGTGCCATCATGCAAATTTAGGGTTTTGCGAATGATGTTGGGGGTGATGAGCACCTGTTTCTGGTTCACCAACGACGGGAGAGTGAGTTGGCTATCATTCTCACTAGTTATTATAGAGACGTTGGTCCAGAACTGGGTTAAGGAATCAGGGTATATGGTAGGATTCAGAAGAAAGGCTATTCGGTATTGGGAATCCACCATAAGATCGATGGCATTATCAAACTTGTTCCAGAAAGCCGATTTCGAAAGGTAGGCAACGCAGTTGTGTCGGGGTTTGAGTTTCATGGTCGCCATTGTTGAGAGAGAAAAAGTTTGAAAAATGGCTAATGAAACGTTTGGCTATAAGTGCAGGTATTTATAGGTTAAGAAAAGGCTGAAAAGAAAACGACTGAAAGTGTTGGTGTTGGCATCAGTTGTTATGAAAACAACTGAAGACTTGGTTTTAACTATCAGACGTTTGAAAACAACTGAAGACTTGGTTTTAGTCACCAGTAGTTGTGAAAGTACTGAAAACCTTGGTTTTGTCTTCAGCTGTTGTAAACAACTGAGGACTTGGTATTAGTCATCAGTAGTTGTGAAACTACTGAAGACATGGTTTTGTCATCAGCTGGTTAAGGGTGAAACAACAGTTTGTGGAAATGACTGAAGTGAAAATTCTCATCAGTAGTTTTCGTCAATTCTTAGCTTTTCAGCTGTTTCATACTGTCCTCAACACTTACTCATCAGACTTTTTAGCTGATTTCAGTTGTTTCATAGGACATCAGTACTTATCTGTTTTTACTGACATCAGGAGTTGTAACTACATCAGGAGTTGTAACTGCATCAGTTTCTTTTAACAGAATTAGTACATATTTGTGACATATTTACTAATGATCATCAGTACTTGTTTACTGAGATCATCAGTAGTTATCACTTATTCTAGCTGCAGCATACCAAGTCTTAACACAAGGTTTTGGAAAGTTGAACTATCCAAAGGCTTAGTAAATATATCTGCAAGCTCATCAGCACTAGGCACAAACTTTGGATCAATCAGACCTTTTTCAAAACAATCCCTAATAAAATGGTGTCTGATCTCTATATGTTTGGTCCTAGAGCGCTGGACTGGATTCTTGACAATACACAGAGCTAAAGCACTATCCATTAATAATGGAGTCTTAGTCTCTGTAATGCCATAATCAAATAATTGGTTTTGAAGCCAGAGTACCTGAGATGTACAACATGCAGCAGCAATGTACTCTGCTTCAGCAGTGGATGTAGCAACAGATGTTTGTTTCTTACTCTGCCAAGAAATCAAATAGTTGCCTAGGAATTGACATCCACTAGAAGTTGACTTTCTGGTTAACTTACACCCTGCATAGTCACTATCAGAAAAAGCAACTTATTTTCATGAGTGTCCAGTGGAATACGAAAGACCTTGCAGATATCTAAAGATCCTCTTGACTGCAATCAAATGAGAGTCTTTAGGAGCAACCTGAAATCTAGCACAAACATAAGTTGCAAACATGATATCTGGTCTAGAAGCTGTTAAGTACATCAAGGACCCAATCATACATCTGTAAAGTCTTTCATCAATAGCTTTACCTTTCTGATTTGCATCCAGTTGTGTGGTGTTGCACATGGGAGTAGAACAGGGCTTACAATTCAGAAGTTCTTTTGTATATTTTGATTGATGAATAAAGGTTCCATCAGCCTTTTGTTTGATTTGCAAGCCTAGAAAGAACTGTAATTCTCCATTGCACTCATTTCAAACTTTTGTTTCATTAAACTTGTAAAATCATCACACAACTGGGGATCAGGGATGCAAAAATAATATCATCAACATAAATTTGAACAAGTAGCTTATGCTGATCCACCTTCTTAATAAACAAAGTTTTATCTATGGAGCCTCTAGTGAAATTATTTTTAAGAAGAAAATTTGAAAGTGTTTCATACCAGGCTCTAGGAGCTTGCTTCAACCCATAAAGAGCCTTATCAAGTTGATAGACCCAATCAGGATGTTTATTGTCCTCAAAACCTGGTGGTTGACACACATAAACCTCTTCTTTTATTTTACCATATAAAAATGCACTTTTGACGTCCATTTGAAAAACTTTAAGATTGTGGAATGCAGCATAGGCTAAGAACAATCTAATTGCCTCTAGCCTGGCTACAATAAGCCCATTTTCATAAGTTTTATTCCTAAACCCTTGTACAACCAGTCTAGCCTTGTTCTTGACAATAAGCCCATTTTCATAAGTTTTATTCCTAAACACCCATTTAGTGCCTATTGCACACTTACCTGGGGGTAGAGGAACCAGTTCCCACACTTGCTGCTTTTTGAACTGAAGTAGCTCAAGCTGCATGGCTTCAACCCATCCATTGTCTCTCAAAGCAACATGATAGTTCTTTGGCTCTAACTGACTGATGAAGAGAGCATAAAAGCAGAAGTTAGACAATTGACTTCTGGTTGAGACACCAACATTGATATCACCAATGATTTGAGACATGAGGTGATTCTTCAGCTCTTGGTATACTATAAGATCAGTGCAAGTGTTTGTAGCCGGTTCAGTAGCAGCAATTGGTGATCCAGATTCTTGAAACCAAGTATTAGATGGCAAATCAAATGATGTAGAGGAGTCAGATATCTCATCAGCATTTGTTGTGGATGGAGCTACAGAAGCTACAGGAACATCAAGTTTAGCAGACTCAGGCAGTTGGTCACTAAACTTGAAAAGGTGAGTACTGATATCATCATCATCTTCAATATCACCAGGTGGAAGACTTGCTGCAGAAGATGATTTATCCACATGATCTGTAACAGCTGGAGGTTGATAAGGAACATATTGCAGTATGTCCAGATCAAACAACTCCACAGGGTTTTGTGGAATTTTATCCTTAGGAGATTTATTTAATTTCACATGCAAGGTTTCTTCAACTATCTTTGTTCTGCAGTTGAAGACTCTGTAAGCCTTGCATGTGGATGAATAACCTACAAAATACCCTGCATCCACCTTAGGATCAAATTTGTGGAGTTGATCCTTTGTGTTGAGAATGAAACAAGGACACCCAAAGGCTTTGAAGAATAAAATTAGAGGAGCCAAATGATGTAGAACTTCATATGGAGTCTTCATCAACCTCTGATTTACTAACACTCTATTCTGCACATAGCAAGCTGTGTTAACAGCTTCAGCCCAAAAGGTCAATGGCAAACCAGAGTCAGCCAACATAGACCTTGCAGCTTTAATTAGGGTCCTGTTCTTTCTCTCCACTACTCCATTTTGTTCTAGAGTCCGTGGGATGCTAAACTGCCTCTTGATTCCTGTTGATAGATAATAATCATCAAGTGTATGGTTTCTGAATTTCATTTCCACTATCACTCCTTATACACTTGACTGATAGGGAATACTGCTTCTCAACATACAACACAAAGTTTATAATCGTCTGAGCAACCTCAACCTTTGAATGCAAGAAGAAAGTCCATACAAATCTGGAGTAATCATCCACAATTACCAGACAGTATTTCTTCTTTGCCATGCTCATCACTCTCACAGGACCAAATAGATCCATGTGTAGTAACTGCAAGCAGGTAGTGGACTTAGGTTCTTCAATAGGAGGGAATGAGACTTTGTGCTGTTTTCCTTTCAAACAAGCAGTGCAGGTTTCATCACAGTGGAACTCCTTTATTTGTAAACCTCTCACTAAACTATTATGGATCAACTGATTCATGTTTTTGAGATTAACATGACCTAGCCTTCTATGCCACAGTTTAGATTCCTGAGGAGAGGCTTTGGAGAACAGACAAGGATGACCCTTCAAATCAATCTTCTTTGACAAATCCAAGGCATATACTCTTCCAATCCTGTTGACCTTCAGGAGAGTATGATCATCCAATACCTTGTCAATCAGCCTCAGATCTGGGAAGACAGAATCCTGTAGTTCTGGCTTGTGAAAAGTGCAACATGCCCTTTATCACACATCTGACTAACACTCAGTAGATTATACTTGAGATTCTCGACATGGTTAACATCATCAAATCTGATATCTCCATTAGACACATATCCTTTCCCGAATGTAACCCTTGTCATCATTTCCAAATGAAACAAATCCCTTCTTTCCTTGAGAGTAGTCATTAAGAAGAGAATGCTCCCAGTCATATGCATAGATCCTCCACTGTCTACATACCAGATGCTCCTTTGGCATGTGAAGAACCCTGCATTTATCATAAAGAACTAGTTAGGTTTTGAGACCCAACCTTTTTGTTTTGGGTCTGTTTTCATCAACAGATTTAACCATAACTTGTTTCTTATGATTAACAGCTGATGAAGAAGGAGATGGTGCTGAAATGGATTCCTTGGATTTGGCTTGGAATGCCTTTTCAGTGGTTTGATCACAGGTGCATCTAGTTGGTTAACTCTCCCCAACAAATGCTGAACCATCATTACAGTTGTGTTTGATTTGTAGCCAAAGCTTTCAGCTCTTGTGACATATCAGTACTTGTGTATGATGAGTTCCTGTGGCCACCATTTCCTCCTTGAAATTCACAGACTTAGTCTGATGTTTATCATGAGGAGCACTATCAGCTGTTTTATGATAACCCTATCCTTCTTTTTGAATTTGGATGAAGGCTTGGTTTATCACATTGGGATGACTGTGGTACAAACTTGGTCTCAAACTCATTTTTCATTTCATCCATCTGGATTTTAATGAGCTTATCTCTGTTGAGTTTGGAACCCTTTCTGTACCAACATTCATCAGAAAGATGATTGAATTTACCACATATTTCACATGGCTTATTCTTCATCTTGAATTGATCAACTGCTGATGTGGAAACTACTGAAGGTGTGCTCTTCAGTACTTTCCTCCTTTCAGTACTTGTGTTAGTACTGAAGGATTTGTAACAACTGAAGACTTGTTCTTCAGCTGTTCTCTATCAGCAGTTGTTAATCCTTTCATTTTAGTTGATTTGAAATGCTTTTTAGATGTTGTGTCTTTATCTTTAGTACTTGAGGTACTTTGAGGGACAACATCTGAAGTACTCAGCTTCATGTGCTTATCAGTAGTTGACCCATCAGGCAATTGATTTGCTGAGGTATCAACACTTATTTCATCTTGTGATTTTGGGTGATCACTTGAGGATGATGCACATGATGATGTGGTTTGGAAATTACTTTCACCTTCAGGTTTTACTATTGATTTGGAGTAAAATCTGTAGGTGGTGCAATGTGGTTGTAACCTATTCCAAACTTCAGATTCGAAGTAGATTGCTTGCTGAGCAGCATTTCAAATCCCTTGCAGGTTGATACCCAGCAGTCACACTCAACTTGGGTAACTGCAAGTTTTTCTTTGAGTTCTCTGTGGTTCTCAAGAATGACCTCTAGCTTAGCCTTTTCATCATTTAATTGGCATTTAAGCTTATAATCTCATCATCTTTATCCTTAAGGACAGACTCATATTCGGCTTTTCTTTTGGAAATAGTTTGCTCAAGCTCAAGATTTTGATTAATTAAAGCTACATTTGCCTCTCTAATAGAGATAAATGCAGCTATGCAAGATTCAGAACATAGCTTGGCCTTAGCCTCAGAGGATACCTGGGTTATCTGTGATGAAGATGCATTGGAGCATGAACTCTCAGTAGACTCAGGGCCATGAGAGCTAGATTCCCAAAAGGATGTTCACCACCATGTTGACCATCACCAGCAAATAATTGCTCATTACCAGAGAGATCATCTGGTAAACTGCTCCGGTCAACAACACCAGGGGTGAAGAAGCTGTGATGAGGTTGTGATTTAGATGATTGAGATGGTAGAGGCTCAGGTAAGGCTTGAGGTTGTTGTGCAATAGGGACTTGAACTTGATTTGGCTGACGCATATAATAGCAGGGATATGGGTATGACATTGGACCCTGAGGGACAAAATATGCAGGAGATATAGGTTGTGAATGATGACCAGAACTAGCAGGATATTGCCCTCTATTTTGTGGACTATTGCTTGGAAAAGTCACAAAGGGTGCAGAGGAGTTAGATCCAGTTGATCTACACTCTCTTGCAAAGTCTCCAAGCCTGTGGCATTTGTGACACCTCAACTTACTCTTGTCAAAACCAACTTTGGTTTTGCCAGAGAGTCCTGGAAATTTCCTACCAGTTCTCTTGTAGAACTTTTGAGATTTGATATTAATCAAGGCCATTTGGCTCAAAATATCCATCTCTTCTAAGTCATCATCAGCAATACCATTTAAATCATCCATAATGAAACACAAATTGTCACTATTACAACCCGACTGACTGTCAACACTAACAAATGCATGATCAGAACTGTTTGAAGAGAAATCTATATGCTCATCATAATGGCTTTCTGATGCAGCATATTCTGACTCATGACCAACCAAGGCAGTGTTCTGCGGTACAAAGTCATCAGTGAGCTTTCCTGATGATGCCAGTTTCCTTTTCTGCTCTATCTCTCTTTCAAATGTAAGCAGTTTCCCATGGAGTTGTGTGAGAGATAGGCTATCCAGATTTGCACTGGAGCATAGGACAATGGTATATGTGTCCCATCTCTCAAGCAGTGATCTGAGGAATCTGTTGTTCATCTGGCTATTAGTGTATTCATGTTTGACCATCTTCAACTCAGAGATCAAACAGGAAAAACGCTCAAATTGTTGAGTCAGTGTCTCACCCTTCCTATGAGAGAATGTCTCATATTGTTAGGCAAGGATTTCTCTGTTGTTTGCTAAGACCTCATCTGTTCCATCAAATTGTTCTTTCAATGCATTCCAGAGGTCATGAGCAGTTTCATGATGCATAAGCCCAGAATAGATTTCATTAGGCAGAGCCATGGCCAGAATACCATGCGCTTTAGCATCAATCTCAAACAGTTTTCGATCCTCATCTGAGTATTGTTCCTTCTTCTTCGGAACCATTTGGTTGGTTTCCGGATTGTTCACCATAGGCTTGTGTGGACGATGTACCACAGATGTCCAACAACCTGAACTGTTAACAGACATGTGATGAAGCATTCTTCGTTGCCATATGTTATACTCAGTCCTAACCAGCATCGGAGGCTTGGTTGAGGAACCGGTATTGTGAAGGTCATTAGAAGGAGTAGTCATTCTCAGATTCAACCAAATTCAATTAAGTTTTAACTGATTTAGAACAAAACACAACAAATCAATATGAACCAAGAGAAAACTCAAAGCAAATAACCAAAAGCAGCAGAATTCAATGATCTATAACCAATTCTTGCAAATATGCTAATTCAATCAAACTTAGATATCGAAATAGCAGTTTCAATGATCAATTGTTAGATCGATCAATGATTAACCTGCTCTGATACCATTTGTTAGGATCAGTGATCTAGGTTTGATTAATTAGAGAGTATTGCAGCGGAATTCAACAATGAATTAAACAATTCCCAAGAACACAATTGATATTCAATGTAACGGTAAACGGTTATAGAAAGAGAGAATTCTGCAAAAGAAATATTTCATTCATATGCTTTCATGGTGGCTCAATGTCACATATTACAACTAGGTCAACATTCCTTATATAGGAAATGTGACGTTTGCTGATGTCATTGATAGTGACATCTAACAGAATTATTCAAACTACTGAAACTATGCAGACTACTGAGAATGTTCTCAACTACTGATTACATCTCAGAGAATGCTTAAGTACAAAAACATAAAACTACTGAACTACAACTACTGAAACTATAACTACTGAAAAGTAAATTACAAGTACTAAAGGAAACTATCACAACTACTGAAGTTAATTACTTTAGTTGTTGTGACAACTACTGATCACTTTGGTCTTCAGTCTTTGTCTTCAGTCTTTGTTCTTCAGTACTTTACTTTCAGACTTTGTCTTCAGCTGATGGCTTCAGACTTTGTCTTCAGACCTTGTAATCAGCTGATATCTTCAGCTGTTGTGATCTTATTCAGCAGTTGTAATGTCTGTGGGACTTAGAGGTTTTTCTGATCAAGCTCATTGGTTCTTTGGTCCAACACTTTCTTTTTGAAATATGCTTTCACCACTTTTTCTTCCGAAGTAGTCTTCTTCTCTAAAGGTTTCAAGGGAACTTTCTTGTTCTTTAAAGTTTTTTAGGCTTAATCTTTCAAAGCCATTTTCCCTTCAGAAAAAGGAGTTTCTTTTGAAAGAAAGCTTGCTTCAAAAAAAGCTTTCCTTTTTTCATCACTTGAATTATATGATAAGGTCCATATGTGAAACCTTCCCTGACTCCTATTTTCTTAACAATGTTTACATATTGTGTGCTAGCGGGATTGTAGCAACAATCTTTCGCCATATGGTTTTTCAAACCACACATGCATGGAATGCTAATCTTTTTGGAACTTGAAGACTGATGTTTCTTGCTTTTCTTGTCTTCATCAACAGCCTTTCCTTTCTTTTTCTGATCCTTTTGCTGGATAGATGTGCTAGTACTAGACACTTTTCCAGAATCAAAGTTTCCTATCACCTGGAATCCTGTTGAGATGAATACACCCTTTTGTTTTGGGTCTATCTTTAGCTTTGACTCAACCACTTTCTTAGCAGTTTTTCTAGCTACCTTAGCCTTAGTTGTTTTGGCTTTAGTGGTGAAGATCATGTATAGGTTGGACTAACCTTAGATTAGATTATGTTTATATTCCTTTGTAGTTTCGCTCATAGTATGCTGATAGTTTCACCCTGGCAAAACTGTTAGTGTCTGCCGGGCGAAACTATATCTTCGGCAGAATAGTTTTGCTGTCATGGAAAGTATTAGGGAAACTGTCAGGGAAACTATCTGGGACTTTATCATTTGTATATATAGTGTTGATCTTGTTAATTGTTGGGTATCCTTGCAAAAACCCTAATCGAATATTTCTATTGCAAGAGCCTATTGTAAGCTTGTTCTTTACTAAAACATTGAGTTTTGTTATGGTTGATTGTATTGGATCATTATTGCTTATATTTGAAAACATTGTGGTTGTTCTTATTCATCATTGTGTTTGTTGTTTGTTATTGTTTTTGATATTGAACGATTCAACATATCAATTGTACTGAAATTCGATCAACTGGACCAACAAAATGGTATTACAACCATATTAGATCAAATTCATTGAAGAGTTGAAGAATTATTATAGATGTTCATCAAAGTTTAGAGAGAGAAAGTGGGTTTCTAGAGAGAGAAAGTAGATTTGAATTTCTAATTTCATCACACACACAATCAACCATATCAGATCTGTCATTATCTACAACATATATTTAGTCTACATGATAGTTTATACAAGAAAAATCAAAGGAAATAACTAGATCTAAAATTTTTCTCTCACACACACTACTGTGTGTGTTCTTGAGAACTTCAAATCCTCATGGGGCGAAACTAGATCTGATCTTGAATGAAAGTTCAAAGTTTCCGGCGAAATTACAGTTTTGTCCAGCGAAACTCCGCCGAAATTCCCGGCAAAAATATTCCGGCGAAACTGTCAAATTCCGGCGAAACTCCAGCGAAATCTGATTTCCAACAAAATTAAAGAAATATCAGGGAAATTATAAATTTTTTTAAAACAAGCTGCAAAATTATCATCACTTCTATCGGAAAATCATAATTAATCACTACCCTAACGTCCTTAATGTCAAGACCGCATTTAGCAACATTAGTAGCAACTAATATTGGCAACTTTCCATAGAACCCAATGTCTTTCACCATGAGATTTGTCCGCATGAATGGCAGCACCCCCAAAATTACGAATTGTACTACGTGTAAGCTGATCACATAATTTTTTAGTTGCACAAAAGATAATAATTTTGGAACCCCATTCTCCAGATCTCAGAATCTACCCCACTAACGTTTTTCTTGGTCGAGTGGTTGTTGCCTTTCGACTAATGCTTCTGAAGCGGGTGCATCACATGGTTGTCGGGGCGTGAGAGGACGTGGTCGAGTTTGGAGGTTGATCGGAGCCAATAGATGCCGGTGGGGCGGAGGAGCCACGGATCGGAGGGGGATTTGCTTTTTGGTGAACTATTTATGGCCGCGGAGGGAGAAGAGGTCACCGGGAGGTGAGGCCTAGCTATTGGATTCGGTGTCGAGGTGTACTAGCATTAGGGATCCACCTTTGATGGCTTCTTGCCGCCGGTCGTCGTTGTCGCCGGAGACAGTGGATGGAGGTGAGGTTTGACGGTTTTTGGAGTAAATGGTTATGATGATGGAGGTGATAGAGAGAAGTGACGGGAATTGAGATTAGTGTTGTTAGGGTTAGGGTTTGTTGGCGGGATTGAACTAGATGTCTTGGTGTGTGTTATGTGTTAGGGTTTGAATATGGTAAATGGGTTATTTTTATTGGGGTGGGTTTTTAAGATTATGGGCTAGTTAAAACATAAAAGAAATTGGATTAAATTGGGCTGAGTTTTCAGTGATTTGTATTGAGTTTTCAAGTAATTGTATTGACCCCAGTTGCTAAGATTGGATAGAGTGATATTTAAAAAAAGAGGTTTTTCCTAGGGGAGAATTATTTTACAATTATTGAAAAAAAAATACTTTGTGGCATTTGATTGTTTTAAATTTTTATTAAAATATCATCTTCAGAAGACTTTAAATCAGGTAATCTCATAATGGCGTAAAGTCGGTTTGACTCTTTTTTAGGTACAAACAAAGAAAAATTGTCAGATTTAATTGATCGATTTTTAAAAGTGACAAATAATCTAAAGAAGCTTCTTCCAGATATCAGTCGTTATGAACAAATTCAAAAGCTTCTTGACTCTCTTCCGTCTACATTGAATCATCAAGTTAAGATGCTGAAGCAAGAAAGAGGTTATGTCAACACAAAACCTATGGATATTATCAACAGGCTAAAGTCTCTCGAGCTGGATATCCAAAGAAACGAATTTCAACAAGCCATGTTCCCACATCAAACCCACACATTTAATACTGATCTTGTTTTTTATGTAATAAGCATACTTGATTACAAACTGAGATGATTGAAAAGTTGAAGTTATTGAGAACTGATTTGGATTTAGATTTTGAATCTAGAGAACTTTTTGAATAGAAATGTGAAACATTGAAAGTCGACAATGACAGTAAACATGAGTCTATGAGAACTGATGATGATAAGGTTGGAAAAGTTGATAAAAGAGAGAAACAATCTGAGGTTGACGAGATGCTAAAGGTCAAAGAAGAGGAACAACAAAAAATCATAAGGGTTTGCAACTATGAAAAGAGCTTAGCTGCAGAATGAACTATCATGAGTCTTACTTATGAGACTATTTAGGATATGTGTTCTTCGTCTTGCAAAATATAGTTATTTGGGATTTATAAGGCAAACAGATTGTTATTGGACAATGAAAATTATCTTTTAAGCAGAACAATTTGGGAGCATAATGTTGAAATTAATATTATGAGAGAAACGGGTGTTTTAGTTTAGTTTGAAACCACACCACTTCAAACAAAGCTTCATAAATGGACCCCTTCACACATGAAAAAGGATGAGCTTATTGCTAAACAACAAGGGTCACGAGTAAAACATGGGATTGGATATAAATCTGATGGTGAATTTGTATTTAATTCAGTTCCACCTCCTTTTACTTTATGTTATTCACCAAACCCCTAGACCTCATCCTAAAAACGATTTGTTTGAACAATCTACTAATAGTTTGCATGCAGGTTTGGGTGGTGTCAATCTTAATGAGGTGCGAGATGATTATGACTCTACAACTGGTATGGGATACAGTAAACCGAATGCTAACAGTCAAGCTAATGATTGTTCAGTTCCGGTTGTTTGTAATTCTGTATCTACTGTTTCTTCTAACTTCTTTGATAAGTTTAAAGCATGTGAAATTCCTACTTTTGAGCCTGTCAGGGTTGTGAAAGAAGAGATAAATCAGGAATCACCTGATCAAGTTCAAAAAACAACAACATATTCTATTCCTATCAATCAAGATCCATTGGAAGCAGATTGTGTGTATGAGACTGGACAAGCTCAGATGATAAATCAAACACTAAGGATAGTGTCGGTTCCTCAAAGATCAAGATATCACTTGACATTGTCAAGTCTCAAAAGCTTCCAAAAGCTGAATCAAGACCAATACGAATCTCTTCTCCAACTACAAAACAACCAAGTCAATTAGTAAAGATCTCATTCCATGTTCAGCACAGCAAACACCAAAACAAGTAAGAATCTGCAACAATCTCAAAGCAATCTCCAATTACACCTACATCACACGGGTTAATCAAGCATCAAAAGCCTTTCAAGGCTTGTTTTGAGTGTGGAAAAAAAGGTCATGTGTTAGAAAATGCCCTCAAAGACTTGCTTCAAATGGTAAAGGCAAAATGAATTGCTTCTCCGAATCACAGTCTACAAAGAATGTTCCAGTCGATCATCAAGCAGAAGATCAAGATATGTCTCTGTCCACTATGGATGAGCATATCACGGTAATCAAGAAGAAGATGAAGAGTGGAGAGCTAATGGACTTACACTCCCCTCCAAGTCAAGCTCCACCTGAAGTGGAGGTTAAGGTTGAACAACCTAAGACAACACAACCTAAACCTCCTGCTGATCCTCAGCAAGCTTCATCTTCTGATCCGTAGCAGAGTCAAACTCCCTCTCATTCTGAACCTATGAGAGAGGAAGACCCAACTGAGAAAGACAAAGAATATCAATCAGGTGTTGTAGGCCAGTCTTCTCAGTTAAAAGGATCAAAGAGGAGAAAAATGATGTCTTCCTGACCAAAGCCAAAGAAGAAAAAGAAAGAATCTTCCTTCTCCAAACCTCAGGATGAGTCAGAACATCTTAAGGATGTGCAACTAGAAGATGCTCCATCATCTCCCATTCAAATAGCCCCTCTAGCATGAGGAAGACCCATCTTGTGTTGGACATACACTACAAATCGAGAAAGATGGCATGTCATCAGAGATCAAGGTATTGAGAATGTCTACACATGGCAAGACATGTTCAATCTACCTCTGCATGATCTCTTAGACATGAGAAGACACTTTGAGAGTCTGAGTGATCCTGATCGTCTCATGAAGAAAGGGATGGTTATCATCATGATGAGGATTGTAAATATCTGAAGTCTTCAAAGTGTTTTGGTAGCATCAGACTATTGGGAGTTTGTAAGGTTTAACATAAGGCTAATGCAACCCAAACACCCAAAGTCTTTCCTGCATGCATGCACAAGTGTACTGAAGTAGAATGCTTTGGGAGTTTCATAACAACATTAGAAAATATTCTAAGTGTGAAATATTCCGAAGCCAAGACCAATATCTTCCAAAGCTAAAGATGAAGTCTTCCGAAGCTTCAAAGACAAAGTCTTCCGAAGCTTCAAAGACAAAGTCTTCCGAAGCTTCAAAGACAAAGTCTTCCGAAGCCAACACTAGAAGAAAGATTTCTTCTGAAGACTTTTTGAATACATGCTTTATTTGATGTACCTTTTACATAAAGCTGGACCCCTTTCTATTGCAACTCTAACGAGACACCAACTTTACATAAGTTGGTGAAAGGTCCATGCTTTTGGTAACTATACATAAAGTTGGACCCCTTTCTATTGCAACTCTACTTTATGTACTTTATCTTTTTTGTAATATATTATGATGTGAGCTGTGGCATGTCATAGTCACTAGTCAAAAGGCAACCTGTCATTTGACTCTACATTTGATTTTGTAGTTGTCTAGTCAATTGTATCCAGCTGGCCTTCAAAGTATGGTCGGGTGTAGGATGTAGTATATGTATCTTAAGTACTAGTAACTTTTTGATATGCTTTTGTAACATTTGTAATAGTTATCGAGAAGCTATATACAACATTCTTGAAAACCAATCACTTGTATGTTATGCTATCTTGTTCTGTCTCTTATTTACTTGTGTTCTTAGCATCCTTACAAAACGGTTAACCAGTTCCTTATTTGATCTTTTAAGTGTTTTTAAGCAAATCTCCTCATTGTGTTGTTATGTTGTAGATGCATGCCCTTCAACGGTCCTGCAATTGGTATCCGAGCATTCCAGGCTCTTGATATAAGATCTCACCATCTTAAGATTCCTCACACACACAACATACTTAACATCTCATATGACAGCTATCTCTAAATCTGATATGGAAACTGGAACCATGACAAAGTCCCCACTAATCACTCTTGATGACTTTGACACTTGGTGCCAATAAATGGAAAGCTTAATCAAGTCTCTAGACTCAAGAATGTGGGAGTCTGTTGTAAATGGACCTTGTATACCAAGCACCTCTTCTGCTACTAGAGGTGGTATGATCCCCAAGGCTATGGCTGACTACTCAGATGAAGATAGAAAGAGAGTAGAAATTTATCAAATGGCCACGATAGCCCTTTAGAGTACTCTTCCAAACTCTCTATACAGAGGTGTCAAGAAATGAAAAATAGCTAAGCAGCTGTGGGATGCATTGAAACTGATGTATGAGGGTTCCTCTAAAGCCAAGGAGAACAAGAAGGTTTTCCTGAAGTACCAGTTTGAAAATTTGACCTTTAAAATAGGTGAAACCATGACTCAATAATACTTCAGGTATGTTGAGATTGTGGATACCCTAATGGTGGAGTAGCTCTTGAGAACAAAGATATTGTAAGGAAGTTCATCTCCTCTTTTCCTAGGCAATGGGCATACTACTGTGTTGGTATCAAGAGAACTGAGAACCTGAAGACTCTCACCTTGACAGAGTTGAATGGCATTCTCAATGGATACCAGATGGATATGAACATGCAAGGTTCATCTGGCAACTCTAGCAATCAAAGGGTTCAGCCCTTCATGTGATTGAGAGGAATAGCATAGAACCCTAACATCATCTCATATGCTACCCTGACAACTCACAAAAGGGTCCTTTCATCACCTTCCCTGAGACACCAAGGAGAACTATACTCAAGGAAGCCCATTCCAAGAGACAAGTTCTTCTCAAGCCTTTGTGTCTGCTGATGAAAGTTGTGGTGGATTTCTCTTTACCCTTGAAGATCTGGAATGTATCCATCCAGATGATCTGGAGTATATGGAGATAGTCCAGCAGATGGCTCTTCTCACTCATAGAGCCAAGAAGTTCTACAAGCGAACTGGAAGGAAGTTCCCCAACAATACAGCCAGTGGAAAGTTTGGGTTGGATAAAAGCAAAGTCAAGTTTAACAACTGGAACTTGATGGGCTATTTTGCCAGGGAGTGCAAGGCACCAAGAACAAATGGTGGCCGAGCACAATCCAGACCAAACTACACTAACAATGCCACCCAGAATAAGAAGCCAAAGCAGCAAGCTGCAGTTGCTGTTGAAGAAGGAGGCTTTGACTGGAGCTTTTAGGTGGAAGATGCATCTCCAAACCAAGCACTGATAGCTGATCATGATCAAGCTAAGGTATTGGAACATCTATGTACCCCTAAACGCATTGCTAAAGTTAATAGATACATGTCCTATAACTTGGAAATGAGATCTGATCTTAAGTCCTTAAACATTTTAAAAGCTGATTTTAGAAAGTCTAAAAATGATTATAAACTAAAGATTAAGGACTTAAAGAAAACCATTTCAGTTCTAAAACATGAGCACATAGATATTAGGACACATATCAAGGATCTCATAACCAAGCTGACCGAGTGCCAGGCTGAGCTTGTGATCAACAAAGCCAGGGTAGATAAACGTGTTCTTGAAGAAGAGACCTTCAAGAACATGATATCCTCATCCCTGCACAACAAAGTATGCTATAAGAACAAGCAGGGACTAGGATCAAATGAGATAGCTCCTCCGCACACAATCTTATCTGTAAGATCACATAGGTGTGGAACTTGTGAAGATGAGCTTCCTCTTATCGATCCTTTGAGTGAAGAGGATGAAGAAGTGATAGTGAAGAATTCCTCTGAGAAGAGTGAAGAGGAGGATTCTAAGAAGGGCCATTATCCTTCTAAGAAGAGGAAGAAGACTGTGATGACCAAGTCAATGAGAAAGAACTTGATCAGGAAGAGCAAGAGGAAAGCAAGGAAGGCTCAAGAGATCAAGGCTACTTTTGATTCCAAGCAGAAACAAGTGTTTATCTTTGTAGGATTTGAAGTAGTAAAGACTGAAGACATCAACCTAAAATTTTCTGCTAAGAGTTCTAGTTCTTATTTAAATCATCTCAGTATCAAGAAGAAGACTGATTTGCTGTGTACCACTGATGCACAGCCTAGACCATCAAACTCCAAGAATAGTTCCCAGCCCAAAAGGACTGTCACAGCATGTGTAAAGATGAAGGTGGAGAGGGGATATGACTAAATTCAGTCTTGTTCCTAGCAGAAAGCTCTTGGGAAGAAGAAAATTGAGTGTGTCATGTGTGAAAGTACTGCTCATCTTGCTAAGGATTGTCCATACAATCCTAAAGGTACTCTTCACAAGACCAAGACAAAGACTTCCAAGAGTTTCAAGAAGATTCAAGCTTCGGAAGGAAAATCTGATTCCTTCGGAAGCTCCAAATCTAAGAAGAAGATAAGTGGAAAATTGCCTTTCGAAAAAAACGTTGGTCTCGGAAGGAAGGAATACTTCTGAAGCACTGAAGTCTGCTGCAGTGTCTGTAGGTTCTTCTGAAGGCTCAGTCATCAAAACTTCTGAAGTGTCAAAAGCTTCTAAAGTATTAAAGGTCAAGTCCAAGACTCAAAGGTGGTGTGGAAGTCTAAGAAAGACCAAGTGACTGAGAATTCTCCATCAACAACAACTCAAGATCCGTCTAGCACAACCATAGGATCTATTGCTGTTGCATTACCTTTTGTTTCTCTTAATATGCCCAAGACAAGTAAGGCTTGGGTTTCCAAATGTAAGTAATCATTTTCTTTATGCAGAGACAGCTGAAGACAAACAAAAATTTCTGGATCATTGATAGCGGCTGTTCCAGGCACATGACAGGCAATAGGTCACTACTCCAGAACTTTGAAAGGATTGATGGAGGGCGAGTTGCCTTTGGAGGAGATGAAGGTGGTTATATTTCAAGAAGGGGCAAGGTCACAAATGGTAAGCTTAGCATTGAAAAGGTAAACTTTGACAAGGAGCTTGGGTACAATCTTTTGAGTGTATCCTAATTTTGTGATCAGAGTCATAACATGCTCTTTACTGAGCATGAGTGCATTGTTCTCAAGCTCGGGGTGGTCATTCCTCATGAGCATATTCTGCTTAGAGCCCCCAAGAAAGGGAACATGTACAAGATGGATTTGCAAGAAACATCTCCCTCTAGAGAAGTTTCATGCTTTCTGTCTAAAGCCAATAGTCATGAGTCTTTCCTATGGCATAAAAGACTGTGCCATGTAAACTTTAAAAGCATGAATAAACTGATTAAGAATGATTTGGTAACTGGAATGCCAAAGAAAGAGTTTACAAGTGATGACCACTGTGTTGCATGCCGGTAAGGGAAGCAACATAAGGTATCTCACAAGCCTAAGGAAAGGAACTCCATCAATACACCCCTACACTTGTTACATATGGATCTATTTTGCCCCACTAGTGTAATGAGTCTAGGAAGGACCTCTTACTGTTTAGTGATCACAGATGACTTTATGAGATTCACTTGGGTCTTCTTCCTTAGAACTAAGGATGAGACTCCTAAGATTCTAAAAAGTTTCATCTTGAAGATTGAGAATCAATCAAATCACAAGGTCAAAATCATAAGATGTGATCAGGGAACTGAATTCAAGAACCAAATCCTTGATGCATTATGTGATGAAAAAGGTATTTCAAGACAATACAGTGCTCCAAGGACTCCTAAGCAGAATGGTGTTGCTGAGAGGAGAAACAGGACACTGATTGAAGCTACAAGAACCATGTTGTCTGACTCTAAGCTGCCCATCACCTTCTGGGCAGAGGCAGTCAACATTGTCTGCTATGTGCAAAACAAAGTTTTAGTAGTCAAGACTCATGGCAAGACTTCTTATGAACTTTGGCACAAGAGGAAACCTTTCATTGGTTTTCTCAGGTCATTTGGTTGTCCTTGCACCATCTTGAATACCAAGGATCAAATTGCCAAATTTGCTAAGAAATCAGATGATGGACACTTCATTGGATACTCTTCCCAATCTAAGGCTTACAGAGTATACAATCTCAGAACTAGAATTGTTGACGAGTCAGCCAATGTGACTTTCAATGAACACACACCCTGTGTGGTTGGTTCTGGTCCTAATGGCTCTTTGATCTTGATTTAGTTACCAGCTGTTTTAACATGTCTTGTAAGACTGTTTCAGGATCTATAGAGAATCTAAACACAGGTGATCCTGATCCAAGATTTGAGCTGAGAAGACCTTCAAGTAACACATCTTCAGCTCCGTTGGAACTACTTCTGCAAATGAGGTTTCTATCAGCACTACAATGACAAACTCAGCTGATATATCTGGTATGCCTTCAAATTCCAGCTTAGAGGCTCCACAACCAGATCAAGATGCTTCAGTTGCATAAGACAATGATGGTAGTGGTGACAACAATAATTTCACATAACACCACAAACATCATTGGAGATGTTGTCAGAGGGGTAAGAACAAGAGGACAAATCCATGAAACAAATGTTTGTCTTCACTCTTGTTTCTTATCCCAGATAGAGCCAAAGAAAGTTGATGAGGCTCTTAAGGATGGTAGTTAGGTTGAAGCTATGCAACAGGAGCTGCTTCAATTCAAAAGAAGAAAGTTTGGGGCCTTTGTCCTCTTCCTTATGGGAAGACTACCATTGGAACCAAATGGGTGTTAGGAACAAGAAGGATGATAGAGGCATTATCATTAAGAACAAAGCTAGACTAGTTGTTCAAGTGAACACACAAGAAGAAGGGATTGACTACACTAATGTCTTTGCTCCTGTATCAAGACTGGAAGCTGTTAGGATATTCCTGGAATTTGCTGCATCCAAGAACTTCAAGGTCTTTCAACGTGATGTGAAGTTTGTTTTTCCTTATGGAGTGATTGATGAGGAGGTGTATGTCAACCAGCCACCTGGTTTTGTAGATCCTGATCATCCTGATTATGTCTGCAAGCTTGACAAAGATCTTTATGGGCTGCATCAGGCACCCAGGAAGTGGTATGAGACACTATCTGAGTATCTTTGCAAACATGGATACAAGAGAGGTACTATAGATTGAACTCTCTTCATCAAAGGAAAGGGAAATGACATATTGCTAGTCCAAGTATAAGTGGGTGAGATCATTTTTGGTTCAACTAATCCAAAGCATTGCAAAGACTTTGAGAAGCTGATGAAAGACAGATTTGAAATGAGTGCTATGGGGGAACTCAATTTCTTTTTGGAAATCAAGTGAAGCAAGTTGAAGATGGCATCTTCATTAGTCAGTCAAAGTATGTTCAGGACATACTCAAGAGGTTTAACATGACTGACTGTAAGATTGCTAACACACCCATAGCCAGAAACCACTCCCTTGGACTTGATCTTGAGGGGGAGTGCGTAGATGAGCACTTATATAGGGCTATGATTGTGTCTCTTATGTATCTTACTGCTAGCAGGCCTGATATCATGTTTGCCACCTGCATTTGTGCAAGATATCAAGCCAACCCTAAGATGTCTCATCTTATCACTGTAAAAAGGATTCTAAGATACCTTAAAGGTGCTTCAACACTTGGTCTGTGGTATCCTAAGAGTCCTGACTTCAATCTGTATGCTTATACAGATAGTGATTATGGTGGTTGCAACATGATTGCAAAGTCTACATCTGGGGGATGTCAGTTTCTTGTGGAAGGGTTGTCTCATGGCAATGCAAGAAACAATCACGTGTCTCTGCATCAACTGCTGAAGCTGAATACATTGCTACTGCAAGCTGCTATGCTCAAGTGCTTTGGATTCAGAATCAGATGCTGGACTATGGATTCAACTTCAAGGAGACTCCCATCCACATAGACAACAATAGTGCTATCTCAATCACAGAGAATCTTATGCAACACTTAAGGACCAAACACATCAATATCAGGTATCATCTAAAAAGAGATAATTATGAAAAGGGATTAATTAAACTAGTCAAAGCTCACATAGATGAACAATATGTTGATCTGTTCACAAAGGCTTTTGATGAACAGAGATTTAAATATCTTGTATCAGCTATTGGGATGATCAACTTTGAGTAGGTTTTTCTTAAATGTAATTCTTATTATTTCTTAAAACATGTGTGTCCTAAGTTATCTAGTTCATCACTTTCATAAGCTCTTGCTTTCTTTGGATGAAAATCTTTTTGAAGAATTTCCTTAGATTTATGAAAAATTTGATCCTTCGAAAGTTATGTTTTTAACTTCGGAAGAAAATCATGCCTTCAAAACAAATAACTGTCTATGAAATTTTACCTTCGGAAGAGATTTCTGATGCTTCTTCCGAAGCTTAAATGAATGTCTAAGACACTTATATGTTTTCAAGGACCTTCTTCTTCTAAAGCAAAATTAACTCTCGGAAGCTTTGTTCTTTTGTACACAGAGCATTCAAGGCTTAATTTCTCTTCCGAAGCAAAATTTTCAAAACTCTCGGGAAATTCTTCCGAAGTCATTTTACCTTCGAAAGCTTTTTCATTAAAACCTTCGAATATAATTTATCTTTGGACGCTTTTTGACTTCCAAGAAAACTACTTTTTGAGCAAAAGTAAACTACTTTTTCAGAGGTGGGACCGACATCCGGATTTCAAAGTTTATCCTCTTTCATTAAACTTTATCTGAAATCCTTTTTCACATATAAACCCAACGGTTTCCCCCTCTTTCTATCATCTGCTTCTTCCTCCAAACCTAAAATTCCAAATTTCTCTCTAAAATTTCTTTCTTTCTTCATCCATAAGCTACCTCGCAATGGCCAACCCCACTCACAAAAATGACCCGAACTTTACCATGCAGTTCCATAGGCAACACAACCAGGTTGCTCTGCTAAGCTCTGAGAAAGATCCTTATTTCTCAGAGGTTTTCTATTTCTTAGCTTTATCCAACTATTTCACCTCCCTAACCATTGATCCTCCACTTTATGAGGATCATCTGCTTGAATTTTGGAAGACCTACCAAGAGGTTGTAATGGATGGGGAGAAGGCACTGTCTGCCACAATGGAGGGGAGAATAGTCTTCATCACTCCGGCCATCATCAACATGCATCTTCAGCTGGATGATGAAGAAGGTGAGGTGTTCTTTCCTAAAGAAGTTGTCAATCATTCTTTTGAGTAGATGGGGTATGAGGGAGATTTCTCTGTAAAGACCTTTAGGAAAGGGAAGGTCTCATCCCAGTGGAGATTCTTGCTCCATGTGGTCATCCACAGTGTATCAAACAAGCATGATGGATGCGACCAGATTCCTGAGGATCTCTCCTCATTATCCATCGAATGGTTCAGGGGATCAAGTTTAGGTATTCTCAATTTGTTTATACTAATTTACTTGCAAACTTAGATTCCTTAGAGTATTACATGTTTCCTAGATATGTTCAATACATTCTTAACTTGAACTGGGCTCACAGTTAAGGGGAACATGTAACATTCTTAACTGGGACACATGAAGCCCGACATCTTTAAAATATTGAGAAAGCCTACTGTTGGCTTCTCAGGAGTAGAAACAGCCCTGGTCCCAAAAATGTTAGAGCTCATTGCTCAAGGTGACAACCTAGCAGCACCAGCTAGTATTGAACCAACACCTGCTACTTCCCAACCACCTACACAACCACAAATCACCATCACCTACCAAAGAAAATCCAAATAGACCCCTGCTTAGACTATTCAGTCTGTGGAGGCCCTCATACACTCACCCATACAGGAGGAAGTGGAAACTAGAGCTCCCACTTCTCCTAAGGAGCAGACCACTCCCATCTTTTCAAGGATCAGTGCTGAGGTTCCTCATGCTCAGCCTGATGAGCTCATAAGCCAACTGCCTTAAGCCATCACTCTGAGTCTCAACACTAGTGTGATCAACCTTCAAGGGACAATTACCATCCCCATCCTTTCGATCTCAACCAACCAATCCCCAACCTTGATTTCTACACTGATGAAGATCAAGGTTTCAGTGAGCACCATGATTCTCTCTTCTTTTCCCCTACTCAAATAGAGATAAGTGCTGTTGAGGCTCCTACTTCTAGCCCCCATCAGTCACCTATTACTGAGGTGGACACTTCTAAACCTGTTCAGGATGTCCATATGGAAGAGGCTCTCACTTTTGAAAGTGATTACATCATTAAGACCTCAACCATGGCAACTTAGCCCACTATCATATCAACTGAGAGTGCCAGTGAGCTAAGGAAATCCAGCAGCCAAGAATTTAAAGCTGGTGGTGAGAGAGAGGACTTTGGTCCAATCATCTCATCCCCCAATGATTCTTCTGATGAAGATGAGAGGAATTTAAGACTAAAGGTGCACAAATTGTCCAAAACATGCACCTATTTAGTCTCCAGGTTAGTCACCTTGAATCTCAAGTGACTACCTTGCACAATAGGGTCAATGATCAGCAACTTCAAATTTCATATCATAAGGAAAAACGAGCTGGGAGAGCTTTAGGAAGAGCTCAACCAGGAACACAAAAACCTATGGATGTGATTGACCTAACTCCTGGCTCACCTATGCAAGTGGGTGATGCTACCAAAAGGGGGAGAAAGTCATTACAACTACAGAACCTGGGAGTTCTTCAGAGAGAATGGACACTAAGGACTCACCATCTTCACTTGCAACTGTGCATTCTCAGTAACCTCGTCAAGTCCACATTGATGTGGATTACACACACTCCTTTATACAAAGCCTGTTTGAGGATGGGATACCAAGGGCTATGTCATCCCCACCATCTTCCAATCACATCATTAGGTGGAGGTATGCCAGCAAAAGGAGAGCCCTAATTATCATAAAAGTTCAGGGACAGCAAGAGATCTTCAATTTTCAGAACCTGAACTATTATGACAGTCTGGATTTAGTCAACATGCCACTTGTCAATCCAAGCCAATCAAGATAAGTTGGCACAAAGAATCCAAGATAGGATCATTGCAGAGTTTAGTCTGTAAGAAGAAGACCGTGGGAATCAGGCAATGTCATCTATCAACTAGATGTTGAGACAGACCCTAAGATTAGCTTCATAGGGGAAACCTTGACTAAAGGCCCAGTGACAGAACCTAAGAGCCCAGTCTTATCACCAACAACTGCTGCAGAGATCAATGCCCTTTTGAGACACCTGCTGGTAAAGGTGCTTCTTAACCACTCTCTGGCCAGAGCTCAGAAGCTGCATCAAGCAATGAAGGCCAAAGCTCTCTCCACCCTGAGTCACAAGGGTCTGTAAGTGACAAAAGGAAAAGAAAGATGACATCTGAGGAGATTGAGGAGGAGGAGAGAGAGAGAGGAAAAGGAAACTGAGGGGAGAAAGTTCCTCTTCTGAGTCTGCAAGACTCATGGAGTCTACTATCAGGGCTGCCCCCAAACCAGATACTCAGAATGATGAGTTAAGGGTAGTCAGGATAAACTATCTGCAAACAAGGAACTATGACATAAACAATGTGATCTCTCTCCCCTTAGAAGAGTTAAATGAACTGGTTGACCTAGAAAGGTCAAGGGAGAAGAAGGAGGCTGAAGATGCAGAGCTGTTAGTACAAATCAAAGAAGAGAGAAGAAAGAAAAGATTGTACAAGCATGTACCTACCCTCTCCACAGTTCAAGAAAGTCCTGCACAAGAGGATGTGGTTCAACAAGAACCTCAGGTAGATAAAGAAGAAAAAAGGATCAAGATGATCAACTACCTAAGTGCCACATGCCTCTACTAGGCAGAAGCACTTCTTCCCCTATCTTATGACTATGTTGAGTTTGAGTATATCAAAAAAATTGAACTTGAGATAGTCAAAGAAAGAAAGACAACCAAAAGAAAGCTGAGGGAAGAAGCCGCTAAGTCAAGAGCCATCATCCACAAAAGCATGAAGAAATCTGCTAACAGGAAGAGGATGATAAGCTTCTTGAAGCTGTATGGATTCTCCGGAAGGAGACTTGGCCCCATGTCTCTATCCACTATGGATGAGCATATCAGGGTGATCAAGCAGAAGATCAAGAGTGGAGAGCTGGTTGACTTACATTCCCCACCAAGTCAAACCCCACCTGAAGTGGAGGTTAAGGTTGAACAACTAGAGACATCACAACCTTCTGTCAACACATTCTCACCTTCAAAGTTGTATAGAGAAAGAAAAGGATGATTCTAAACCAAATCCAAGAAGATGACTACATCCTTTTCTAAACCTCAGGATGAGTTAGAACATCCTGAGGATGTGCAGCCAAGGATGCTCCATCATCTCTCATTCAAATAGCTCCTCTTGCATCAGAAAGACCCATCCTGTCCTAGACATACACTACAAATCCCTAAAGGTGGCATGTCATTAGAGATCATGGCATTGAGAATGTCTACACTTGGCAAGACATGTTTCACATGCCTCTGCATGATCTCTTTGACATGAGAAGACATTTTGACAATCCGAAGGATCCTGATCATCTCTTGAAAAAAGGGTTGGTTATCATCCTGATGAGGACTGCTGATATCTGAAGTCTTTAAAAGTTTTGGTAGCATCAGCCCGAGGGGAGTTTGTAGAGAATATGCATAGAGGCTGAAGCAACCAATGACTTTCTGCATGCATACTGCATAAGTATGAAATCTTCCGAAGCCAAGACCATATGCATAGAGGCTGAAGCAACCAAAGACTTTCTGTATTAAAGAAGAATGCTTCAGAAGTTTCACACATGCAACAGAAATATTCTAAGTGTGAAATCTTCCAAAGCCAAGACCGATATCTTCTGAAGCCAAAGATGAAGTCTTCCGAAGCTTCAAAGATAGAGTCTTCCAAAGCCTTAACTCTTGAAGACATATTTCTTCTGAAGACTTTTAGTAACATGATTTATCTAATGTACTATTCCATAAAGCTGGACACCTTTCCGCTGCATCTCTGTAAAAGTCACTAATTTGCATGAGTTGGTGAAAAGGTCCATGCTTTTGGTAACTGTACATTGAGGTTTTGAGTTTGTAAACTTTCTACTTCATGTACTTTATCCTCTTTGTAATAGATAAGGATGTGAGCTATGGCATGTCATAGTCAAAAAGTCAAAAAGGCAATATGCCTTTTTCACTCTACAATTGATTTTGTTTTGAGTCTAGTCAATTGTATCCAGCTGGCTTTCATAGTATGGCCGACTGTACGATGTAGTATAAGTATCTCATGTTCTTGTAACTTTATGGATATGCTTTGTAACACTTGGAATAGAACATAGAGAAAGCAATATACTGCATTCTTGAAAACCATATACTTGTGTTCTGTCTCTTACATCACTTGTGTTCTTAGTGTCTTATTGTGGTTAATCTAGTTCATTGTTTGTTTAAGTTTAGTTAATCTCCTCTTTGTGTTGTTGTGTTGTAAGTGAATCCTCTTCACCGATCCTGCAGGTTTGAAGTGGTTAAGACCGAAAACATCAACCTAAACTCCTCTACCAAGAGTTCTGATTCATGTTCAAATCATCTTAGCACCAAGAAGAAGGCTAATCTATTATGATGAAAGGATCATACATGCTAATTGAATTGGTGAGTTGATGGTTGTTCTGCTAAGATTCCCACAATTCCAAGAATAAATGCGGATGAAGATCCTGCAGTAGAAGAAGAAGTATTAGCTTACCGCATTTGTTAATGCGGAAGGCAAAGAACAAGCTGAAAAGTATTTGTTCTTCCGCATTAAAAAATGTGGAAGACCATAGTAATGCAGACAAGATTTTGTTCATCCGCATTTGCCAATGTGGATGACCGAACAGGAATGAACACAAGTATTTGTTCATCCGCATTACCCAATGCGGATGACCAACATACTAATGCGGATGATCAAGTGAAGAAATGCTGATCAAGTCCATCTTATCCGCATTTGCCAATGCTGGTGAACAAGCAGAAATGCGGATCAAGACTTAGATTAGTTCTTATGTATAGGTCAGGGGTAGTTTAGTCATTTTGAAAAAAGGCATCTTGTCTGCCTATAAATAAAATAGAAAACCTCGTACATGATATGATGGTTGATAGACAATTAGAATATATTTTGTCATTTACTATCAAGGTGTATCACAACTGTTTATGCTCAAACCCTAAAATTTACTGTAATCATCATCTCATTCAATACAAACAAGCATTTATGAGTATTTCTTCTGCATTGAATGTTTATTGATTGTTTATTTCCACCATTCAATCACTAACTCAATCATTATATTTGATCCTAAGTGAGAATCTCAATCTCACCACCAAGTCAATTGGTATCAGAGCTTTGGCTCTTGGTTCTTTTTTAGATCTACCCAAGACCTGAATAGAACTTGATTGATCTGGTGATTGAGTTGCTAATATAGTATTCTATCATCTCTACTTATTAAACAACAGAAAATACTCTTGAAACAACCTTTTGTCAACACGTTCTCACCTTCAAGAACTATACACAAAACCTACACATTCATACGAAGAACTGTAACATAACAAAAGTTGCAACAGAAACCAAGAAACATTAACAGATATGATTTTCTAAGCATTTGTTGAACGATTTGGACTATTCAGACTAATTAATCTTAGAACTTACCCAATCTATATTTATACAAGTTAAAACACCTTGTTAAAATGGATTCACATAGTTTTTCAGAACTTGGTCATACTCCAAAACCACTAATGCTTAAACATAAATTTGAATTTAAACAATGGAAAATCAGGTTCAGGAATTACATTATAGGAGAGATCTTGATTTTTGGATCTCAATATGCAAGGGGCCACACATCCCTGTCACTCTGTCTGCAGATCAAGCTGCTATCTACAAGACAGTAAGGTCCATTGAAGATCTAACTCTTAATGATAAAGATTACATGAAAATCAAGATTGATCTAAAAGCTTACTCTATCCTAACTCAAGCACTCAAGATGGATGTGCTGAAAAGATTGGAGAAATATGGTACTGTCAAAGCTATATGGGATGCACTGAAAATTATGTGTGAGGGAAGTAGTGAAGTTGCAGAAATTAACAAGGATAAGCTTGTTAATCTGTATGAAACATTTCATCACTCTAAGGGGAGTCCATATCCAAACAACTGCACAGATTTGTACAGTTGGTAAATGACTTGCAAATCATAGGAGTCACATACAAGGTCAAGGAATTAAACAAGAAAATGTTGCACAGTCTTCCAAAGACCTATAAACAAATTTGACAATGTTAAAGAACACTCTTGATCTTGAGAGTATAACTCTGGACATAATGATAGCCAAAATAGAAGCATTGGAGTTAGATGAAAGAAGCAGAAACTTAAGAGGACCCAAAGTGATTGAGTAATACAAACTTCCATTAGAATCTCATTCTGTGGAAAAAGCCTTTATTACTGAGGAGGATGATTTCATCTCATCAAGAGATCAGCTGAATACCACAAGGTTCATTGCAACTCCATCAACTAACCATCCATCAACATCATCCCAAGCATCCAGAGTCACTGCTGCTCCTACAACCACTCCTAAAGACCCAAGATCCGAAGAACAAAAGGCAACTTACAATGCCTTTGTTGCAAGCTTTGAAGCATATTTAGGAGGAAGACTCACATCAGTACATCTGATCCAGGAAGACTCAGAAGAAATGGATCCAGATGGTGTAGCAGAAATGGATTTGCAATGGCAAATGGCCATGATTGCTATGAGAGCAAAGAAATTTTTCAGAAAAGGCAGAAAGCTCAGCATTAATGAAAATACAAAGCTTGGATATGATAAATCAAAAGTGAAATGCTTCAACTGTGGCATGGCTGGCCCCTTCTCCAGAGAATGCAATGCCCCCAAAGAAACAACTTTCAAAGGAATCCTCATAGTCAAACTCAAGATTTCACTCCAATAATCATCAGCAACAGTATCATCATCCACAACAACATCAATCATATCAAAATCAACCTCAACTAACAAACCAAGCTCATAGAGGTAGTCAGTCATCTGCAAATGCTCTTGTGATCAAAGAAGATGGAGTATTTGAGTAGAGCCTGTAAGCAGAGGAAGTTAAGCCTCAATTTCAAAATCATGCACGTATGGCTCATATAAACGATGGTCCATCTCCAATGCCTACTTAGTCAAAATCTAACTTTTGTTGTGAAAAATTTATTACTGAATTGCAAGGTTATAGAGAGCATAACCATAAACTAGCAGATAAAATTATAGGGGAAAAGGTGAAGTCAGAGATGATGAAAAGAGAGATAAAAGGCTTTGAAATCAAAATAAAATCTCTCATCTCTGACATTGAAAAACTGCATGGTGAAAAGTACACTCGTTCAGCTGAGAATGAGCTACTGACTGAAAAGTTAGCTCAATCTAAGGCTGAATATACACTTACTGAAGTGAAACTTGAAAAGTTTCAACTGTCTTCAGTCAAGCTGCAAGAGATGCTTGATTCTCAAAAGGATCCAAATGACATGTCGGGGATTGGGTATAATTCATGTCCTCCACCATACATTGACAACTACACTGTCATGCCTGAATCTGTCACACTCAATGAGGAAATTGAAACTAAAACTATAGAACCAAAATTTATAGTAAAACAAGTAACCAATCCTCAAAACAAACCTGATGTTTATATTGAAACAAATGAGGAGAAAATCAGATTAGGTCATCCAATCAAGATTAAAGATTGTTCAGACAAGGCAGTGAGTGTCATCAAACCCCGAAGCCCCGTAAAGGCAGTTGTTCCATTTATAAAATTCATACCTTCTGTTTAAAAGGTAAAAAGAAGTTTGTGAAGTCAGTGAAACCCACTGCTGAAAGCAGTTTTGATAATGAGATTATATCTCCAAACAAATCAAGCAGATCAAACAAGGTTTCACTGCAAAAGAAACAAAATAGATTACTGATTTCAACGTGTAAAACTCTGTTAGACCCCCAATCTTCAAAATTAAGACATGGTCTTGGTTTTGACATATGTAACAAAAAACACGTTGATCAATTTGAGAAAGAGGTACATAAAGGGTTGAAGAAACAAAAACAACCAAGAAAATCTAACCAAAAGGCTGATTTTGATTCATCCCCTAAGCAAAAGAAAGTGGCTCAACAACAAATGAGAAAATCAGTTGAGTCCCACAAATCAAAATCTGATTAATGCAACAAACAAACGTATTATGACAATTGTGATATGTTCAATCACAAAACAGAAGAGTGCTTTTACAATCAATATTGCTCTATCTGTGACATGAAAAACCACTCAAACAAAAACTATTATTTTAACAAATATTGTTCAGTCTGTGATATGAACAATCACAATACATCTGATTGTTACTTTAATCAGAAGGGATTGAGAATTTCCCAAAACAAGCCCATCTTAACAACATCTGCTGAGAAACGCACTGTCAGACCTCATTTTCACAACAATCAATCTAGGATATCTAGATCAACAATGACAGGAGAAATTTGAAGGAATTGTGGAAGGGTCAAAGAAAACATCACACAATGAAACCCAAAATTGACCTTCCCAAACAAAAAGTATTTTCTGATAATGAAAAACGGGTTAAATTTCTACAAAGAAACAGAGACCAAAAGTTTCATTACTCATCTAAAAAACGGGTTAAATTCCCAAACAAAAACTTAGAACCCTAGGTTAACAAAGAACACCCAAAATTAGATTTATTCTAAGAAAAGATGAACATTTTCGACTTAAATGAACATGAAAACTTTGTAGAATACGATTCAATCTGAAAATCTCAAAGTTATGTTCATCGCATGAAAATCTCAAAGTTATGTTCATTGAATCATGAAACCGAAAATGTTCAAATCAAAACTTGAAATAATATCTAATTAATAGTCAAAAACATCAAAAATTTGATCTTCAAACATGAAAAATCAAATGACAATGAGTATTCATGACAATATCTCAATTTGAAATAATTCCTATGGAATAGTACACTCAAATGTTCATATTTGACCCTCAAAAGTCAAAATGATGAATGCTGCTTGAATTAGTACATATATTATCATTAATCTAACACATGTAAGGCCACGTTCCCGGGACGCTCACAGCTGGTAAATCATCGCACATAAAACATATGCTTTACATTTAATCATTCATAAAACATGGCAGCGGAAGTCTAAAGAAATAACTATTCATATCATTACAAATGCTTTTGCAAGTTAATACAAGCGTTCATTTCAAAACATCATTCGTTCGCATTATAATGCAAAAACATTAACAAAAGAATGCCATTCAACATCCCAAGTAGCTGCTCCGTGATCATACATCATACATACACATAGATAATATCATTATTATCTTCATCATTCATTCGTTAACTTTCATTCGTTCATTCATTACTTCCAGTGAAATGTACATTACCCCGAACATTGTGCACGAAGCGGGTCACTGGGCCAGAGGTCATTCATAGTCCTCGAACATTGTGCACGAAGCTGACTCTAGTACCTAGGGCAAGTACATTCACCATTTATCTTTTCTCTTTCATTCAGGACTAATGCCATATGCTATACCCCGAACATTATGCACGAAGCGGGTAACTGGGCCTGAGGTCATTCATAGACCTCGAACATTGTGCACGAAGCTGACTCTGGTACCTAGGGCAAGCGGCAAGGATCCCATTCATATGGTCAATCACAAGGACTGGACCCCAATGTGCATCCTTTAGGGTAGCTAACCCGCACACCGTTGAGCTAAAACCAACATAGGGTGTGCACCTACATACAAGCCTTTCTTACATTCATTCATTCATTAATGCATGCATTCATCATCATGTTCCTCTTTCATTATCTTTCACTTTACGTTATATAATACTTCGTTCATTCATTATCATAGTACGTAAAGTCATAGGAAAGATAATCATACATCATGTAGGAACATAACATATCATTCATACATCATCATGCAGGATACATACATAACATCCATCATGCATTACCATGCAACAACATCATCATCATCATGCATAAGCATCAAGCACATAACATTACATGCCCATCATACCATCTATGACCCCAAAAGTCAACTTTCATAACCCCTGGGAATCTCCTAGGTCAAAGCCTACATTACTCCTTTTTCTCCCAAAAAGTTAGAATTTTACTAAGTGTTCATCCGCATTGACACTACTGCTCATCCGCATTTGATTTCTTTCATCCGCATTAACTTACTCTATCCGCATTGGTTTCTTTCATCCGCATTAACTTACTATATCCGCATTTTCCATCCGCATTTGCCTAGCTCCTCAGCATTCCATACTTAGCCAATGCTCATCCGCATTGACCTCAGCCGCATTGACTTATTTTGCTTATCCGCATTTCCACACTTGGTCAATGCTCATCCGCATTGACCTCATCCGCATTGACTTACTTTGCTCATCTGCATTTCCACACTTGGTCAATGCTCATCCGCATTGACTTCATCCGCATTGACTTACTTTCTTCATCCGCATTTCCTGTTTCATCACTTATGCAGATTCTAAAACTTAACTTATGACCTTAAACTTCAGATTTCAATTCACCATTCATAATGTTCTAAGCTTAACTCCTACCCTCTAAGCCTTAGAAACATCATCGTACAAGAGCACACATGAACATAATCACATCATAACATGACAACATCATCATATACACATTCAAGCATACGGGTCCGAAACCCAGTTAAATCAAAACATACATTCATGCATTTCCAGCCCCAAAATTAGTTAAAATCTAGTAAAAGAGGGGTTCTAGAACTCACCTTTGCAGCTTTTGAGTATGGCTTCTTCCAAACTCGTTTGCAAATTGAATTCAACCTCCTGACACCCACTAAAAACATACCTGAACACATACAACACACATAAGCATAAACCCGAGGATAAGGCCAGTCAAGAACACCATAAAAGCATGAATTCTAACCTTGAATTCAAATTCTTTCTTCTTGTTCTTCTTCAAAGCCAAGAATTTGCTGCTCCCAGCTACTCCCTCTCTCTAAAACCCGAAAATCAGTGGTGTATGTGACATATGGGCGGCCATACCACCTTTTACACCCACTTTTTCAAACATTTTGTCCTTTTGGACACTTTTTACCCTTTTTACCCCTATACTTTGGGTTTTATTTCTTTTCCTTCCTTTCTTTCACTGTATTCATTCTTTTCTTTGACTTTATAAATAACTGGGTGTTACAAGTCCATCCCCCTTAAATAGGTTTCGTCCTCGAAACCTGTTATTCCTCAAAGAATTATGGGTAATGTTGTCTCATCTCTTCCTTAATCTCCCACGTAGACTCTGATCCCTTCCTGTTCTTCCACTGCACATGCACGAGGGGAACCACTTTATTCCTCAGCCTCTTTTCCTTTCGATCAATGATTGCCACTGGTTGCTCCACATAATTGAGCCGTTCGTCTACTTCGATATCCTCCAATGGAACATTCATGTCTTCATTAGTTAAGCACTTTCTCAAATGAGATACATGGAATGTCGGGTGAATTCCACTTAACTCATCGGGTAACTCTAGTCTATAGGCTACCTCTCCTACTCGAGCAATGATTCGGAAAGGGCCTATGTACCTTGGGCTCAGCTTGCCCAGTTTTCGGAAACGAATAATACCCTTCCAAGATGAGACCTTCAACATAACCCCGTCACCCACCTGGAACTCAATCGGTCTACATTGTTTATCGGCATATGACTGTGTCTATCTTTGGCTGCCTTCATGAAGGCCTTGATCTTCTCAAGCTTCTCAGTCATAGCCTCGATTACCTTGATGCTTCCCAACTCCTTCTAACTAATGTCACCCCAACAAACGGGTGTTATGCATCTCCTATCGTATAGCATCTCATATGGTGGCATACCAATGCTGGCATGATAGTTGTTGTTGTATGAGAATTCGGTTATCGGTAAGTGGTCATCCCAACTTCCCCCAAAATCAATCACACATGCTCGAAACATGTCTTCCAACGTCTGAATGGTCCTTTCTGACTAACCATCAGTTTGGGGATGATAAGCCGTACTAATATGTAACCTTGTCCCCATAACATCGTGGAATTTCTTCCAGATTTGGAGGTAAACCGGGTGTCGCAATCAGACACAATGGACACCAGCATGCCATGACGAGTTACAATCTCCTTGACGAATAGGTCAGCCAACCTCTCAGATGAATATGTCTCATGGATTGGTAGGAAGTGAGCACTCTTCATCAAACGGTCAACAATCACTCATATGGCATCGTACCCTTTTGGAGTACGGGCAGCTTCGTAATGAAATCCATGGTGATGTGCTCCCACTTCCATTCCGTATATCCAAAGGTTGGATCTTCCCATACGGCTTTTGATGTTTGGCCTTCACTTGCAAGCAGGTAAGGCACTTACTCAAACACTCCACCACATCGCGCTTCATACCCGGCCACCAATAATTCTTCTTCATGTCTTGATAAATCTTTGTGGCACCAAGATGAATGGAGTATCGAGTCTTGTGAGCTTCATCCATTATCTTCACCCGTAGATCCCCAAAACGAGGAATCCACACTAGACCGAATCGGGTTCTAACACCAAGTGTGTTCTCACCCAAATCCCCAACCAGACCTCTCATTCTTTCAGAGTTAAGATGATCTTCTTTCAGTGCCTCATCTTGAAACTCTTTGACTTGCTTCATCACACCAGAGGTCATGATCAGCTGATATGCTTTCACCCGAATCGGCTCGGCCTGTCTTTTCGGCTAAGGGCATTCGCCACCACATTGGCCTTGCCCGGATGGTAATGGATCTCACAATCATAATCCTTTATAAGCTCCAACCACCTCTTCTGCCTCATGTTCAGATCCTTTTGCTCGAAGAGTACTTCAAGCTCTTGTGGTCAGTGAAAATGGTGCACTTCGTACCGTAAAGATAGTGCCTCCAAATCTTTAGTGCAAAGACCACGGCTGCTAGCTCCAAGTCATGAGTAGGGTAGTTGACCTCATGAACCTTCAACTGTTAGGACGCATAGGCTATAACCTTCCCTCTCTGCATTAACACGCACCCCAAACCCGAGTAGGAAGCATCAGAATAAACCACCAGATCTTCGCTCCCAACGGGTAATGACAGAACAGGAGCTTGAGTCAACCTCGCCTTCAAATCTTCAAATGCCTTCCTTGAGCTTGACCCCATACGAACTTCAAATCTTTTCGAGTCAACTTAGTTAGTGGAGAAGCAATCTTAGAGAAGTCTTGGATAAATCTTCTATAGTAGCCCGCCAAACCCAAGAAACTACGAATCTCGGATGGCGTCTTTGGTGACTTCCATTGCATAACCGCCTCCACTTTCGCCGGATCCACCATAATCCCGTCGAGATTCACCACATGATCCAAGAACTGAACTTTGCGCAACCAAAATACGCACTTGAGAATTTGGCAAACAACTTCTCCCTTCTCAGCGTCTCCACAACCTCCCAAATGTGACCGGCATGCTCAATCTCACTCTTTGAATAAATCAGGATATCATCAATGAACACAATCATTGATTTATCCAGCATCGGCCAACATACACGGTTCATCAAATCCATAAAAGCAACCGGCGCGTTAGTCAAACCAAAAGACATGACAAGAAACTCGTAGTGACCATCGTGCGTGCGAAAAGCTATTTTAGGGATATCTTGCTCCTTCGTCTTCAACTGATGGTAACCAGATCGAAGATCTATCCTTGAAAACCATTGGCACCCTGAAGCTGATCGAACAAATCGTCTATTCTCGGTAAGGGGTATCGCTTCTTCACCGTCAACTTGTTCAGTTCGCGGTAGTCAATGCACATCCTCATACTACTGTCCTTCTTCATTACAAACAGGACCGGAGCACCCCAGGAGAGATACTCGGTCTAATGAACCCCTTATCAATCAGCTCTTGCAACTGCTCCATCAATTCTTTCATCTCTATCGGAGCCAAACGATACGGTACCTTGGCAATGGTTTGGGCACCCGGTATCAAGTCAATCTGGAACTCAATCTCACGTTCAGTTGGCACTCTTGGTAAGTCTTCTGGGAATACGTCTAGAAAGTCACACACAATGGGTACATCGGATAGTTATGGTGTTGGCGTATCCACATCCTTTACATAGGCCAGGTAGGCACTACATCCACGCCTCACACACTTTCCCGCCACCGCCATTGAATCACCTTCGGAATCGTAGTCACCCGATCACCATAAACCGTCACCGAACTACCGTCAGGCATTGTCAAACAAATCATCTTCTCACGACACACAATGTTTGCCTCGAAGTCCGCCAACAATCCATCCCAAGAACCAAATCAAAACCACCCAAGGTCATCATGAACGGTCTAACAGGAAACTTATGACCTTCTAGCTCCATATCACAGCCCTCTAACATCTCAGAAATCCTGGTAGACTTACCTATCGTAGTTTCTACATCGAAGGGCGCATCAATACGTCTACTACAAACATGCAACTTAGCACAGAAAGTAGCAGAAATAAAACTCTTACTAGCACCAGAATCAAATAGCACAGAAGCTAAAGTTTGGTTCACCAAAAACGTACCGGACATGACATCAGGGTCCGTTCTAACTTCCTCTTGTGTCATTGTGAATGCTCTGGCATTCGCCCTTGGTCCTTCACCTCCAATTTTCTTCACCCCAGAACCCTCCACTCTTGGCTTCTTACACTCCCTGCTCATATGATCACTTCCCTCGTAGTTGAAACACTTCATACCTCCACAGTCTCTAGCCATATGACCAGGCTTCCCACACTTGAAACAAACATTCAACCCCCATCTACACTCGCCACCGTCCTCCTTCCCACACTTGCGACACTTTTTCAATCCGGCACTAGATGTGACCACACAGCGGTCATCCCCTCGAGCCTTCTTGTTACTCGTCGAGGCACCACCCCGACCAAACCTTTTCCCTTTCCAGTTTCTATCACCTCCACCCATTCGACTACCTTCAGTCACTGCAACCACAGTCCTCTCATCATACAATATACCTACTAGATCCACCACTGACCTAAACGTGCTTGGTCGGGCGGCGATCATGTGCCTGCGAATGTCCGTCGACAAACCCTGAATATACCTCTTGATCTTCTGAGAGAGAGGTGTCACCTGATCCGACACCAGACGTGCCATTTCATTGAACTTTGTGGTGTACTCTTGGTGTGTCATCGTTCCCGCCTCAAATTGCAAAAACTCCCTCTCAACCTTGTCCATTTCCCGGTGAGGACAAAACTCCTCATCACCAACTTTTTCAGTTCGAACCATCTCATTCTTCCAATAGCCCTGCTGCTTTCAGCTTGGACAATATTGTCCCACCAGCATAGAGCTGAGTCCGTAAAAGAGTGGGTAGCGAACATAACTTTCTGGTCCTCTCAGCACTCGCTGATATCAAGTACAACCTCCATTTCCCTCACCCATCGGTGAGCAACAACAGTAGTCCCGTTTCCATCAAACGTAAGGGGTTTGCATCTCATGAATATCCCGTAGTTACAGCCTCGTACTGTCTCCCGCACAGGCTCTGCTTCTTCCTCTTCTTCTTCATCATCAGACAGAACCGTCTCAGTCTCGGGCTGTCTTCTTTCGCCCGTAGGTCCACTCCTTTCCCTTCTCTCTCCCTCTCTAACTTCCTTTATAACTTCGGTCACCACAGACGGCAGGATCGTCTGCATGACTTGATGCACTTCTTCCACAACCGCCTCCTCCACTGAGGCTCTCAGATTAGCACTCTCATCTCCGCTCTCCGGATGAGGGGTTTCTGGTTCTTCATGAACCACCTTTTCGGCCCTAGGCTTTCCTCTTATAACCCGTGGTTCAACACCACATCCACCACCACGCGAAGCTTTAGATGATCTACCCCCAGCCATCCTCTAACTCACACCGAAATATTTAAACACTAGTACGGTCATTCAAGGAAACGGCTCAGTTTATGGCAAGTATTGTAAGTCCCTAGTTATAGTGGCTAGTTGTGATTAGCAACTTACTTTACTCTTCATACCCCAAGCATTACCTGTCCTCACTACATCAGCATTTAAATCTACATACAACACATAACCACATACCATGCGCACTTAATACGGGTTAACTTTACGAAAATACCTAATGGCACGTAGCTACTAAAATTGGCATCCCTTTCCCTTTCCGTCCCATTCTCAGTTTAAGTTAAGGTTAATTTTGAAATTTTACCCATTTCACTTAAACTTTGGCTCTGATACCAACTTGTAAGGCCCCGTTCCCGAGACGCTCATAGCTGGTAAATCATCGCACATAAAACATACATTTAATCATTCATATAACATGGAAGCGGAAGCCTAAAGAAATAACTTTTCATATCATTACAATGCTTTTGCAAGTTAATACAAGCGTTAATTTCAAAACATCATTCGTTCGCATTATAATGCAAAAACATTAACATAAGAATGCCATTCAACATGCCAAGTAGCTGCTCCGTGATCATACATCATACATACACATAGATAATATCATTATTATCTCCATCATTCATTCGTTAACTTTCATTCGTTCATTCATTACTTCCAGTGAAATGTACATTACCCCGAACATTGTGCACGAAGCGGGTAACTGGGCCCGAGGTCATTCATAGACCTCGAACATGATGCACGAAGCTGACTCTAGTACCTAGGGCAAGTACATTCACCATTTATCTTTTCTCATTCATTCTAGATCAATGCCATATGCTATACCCAGAACATTGTGCACGAAGCGGGCAACTAGGCCTAAGGTCATTCATAGACCTCGAACATTGTGCACGAAGCTGACTAGAGTACCTACGGCAAGCGGCAAGGATCCCTTTCTAGGGTCAATCACAAGGATTGGACCCCAATGTGCATCCTTTGGGGTAGCTAACCCGCACACCATTCAGCTAACACCTACATAGGGTGTGCACCTCCATACCTTTGCTTGCAAGCGTTTCTTACATTCATTCATTCATTCATTAATGCATGCATTCATCATCATGTTCCTCTTTTGTTATCTTTCATTTTACGTTACATAATACTTCGTTCATTCATTATCATAGTACGTAAAGTCATAGGAAAGTTAATCATACATCATGTAAGGAACATAAACATATCATTCATACATCATCATGCAGGGCATCATACATACATAACATACATCATGCATTACCATGCAACATCATCATCATCATCACGCATAAGCATCAAGCACATAACATTACATGCCCATCATACCATTTATGACCCCAAAAGTCAACTTACAAAACCTTGGGAATCTTCTAGGTCAAAGACTACATTACTCCTTTTTCTCCCAAAAAGTCAGAATTTTACCAATTGTTCGTCCGCATTGACGCTACTGCTCATCCGCATTTGATTTCCTTCATCCGCATTGACTTACTCTATCTGCATTGGTTTCCTTCATCCACATTAACTTACTTTATCCGCATTTGCCATCCGCATTTGCCTAGCTCCTCCGCATTTCCATACTTAACCAATGCTCATCCGCATTGACTTATTTTGCTCATCTGCATTTCCACACTTGGTCAATGCTCATCCGCATTGACCTCATCCGCATTCACTTACTTTGCTCATCCGCATTTCCACACTTGATCAATGCTCATCCGCATTCACCTCATCCGGATTGACTTACTTTCTTCATCCGCATTTCCCTGTTTCATCACTTATGTAGATTCTAAAACTTAACTTATGAACCTAAACATCAGATTTCAATTCACCATTCATCATGTTCAAAGCTTAACTCTTACCCTCTAAGCCTTAGAAACATCATCGTACATCAGCCCACATGAACATAATCACATCATAACATCAAAACATCATCATATACACATTCCAGCATACGGGTCTGAAACCCAGTTAAATCAAAACATACATTCATGCATTTCCAGCCCCAAAATTAGTTAAAAACTATTAAAAGAGGGGTTCTAGAACTCACCTTTGCAGCTTTTGAGTATGGCTTCTTCCAAACTCTTTTGCAAATTGAATTCAACCTCCTAGACACCCACTAAAAACATACCCGAACACATACAAACACACATAAGCATAAACCCGAGGATAAGACTAGTCAAGAACACCATAAAAGCATGAATTCTTAGCTTGAATTCGAATTCTTTTTTCTTGTTCTTCTTCAAAGCCAATAATTTGCTGCTCCCAGCTACTCCCTCTCTCTAAAAACCGAAAATCAGTGGTGTATGTGATATATGGGCGGCCATACAACCTTTTACACCTAATTTTCAAACATTTTGTCCTTTTGGACACTTTTTACCCCTAGACTTTGGGGTTTATTTCTTTTCCTTCCTTTCTTTCACTGTATTCATTCTTTTCTTTGACTTTTAAATAACCAGGTGTTATAACTCATATGCCTCTAATGCAGGGTACATGGCTGATCTCTCATGGAGCAAGATCCACAACGTTAGTGTTTTCTAGACTGTAGATACATGTGTACCTAGTTTAGGAGCACAAATGTAATATGTCTTTGATGTCTTACATATATGTAACATAATGGGTATGAATGAAATGAAATGTGTTGATGATGCTTATAATGTTTAATATTTCATTGATTATAGTGTGATAACGCATATTGAACTAACTATATTGGTTTGTGGTTGTTTACATAGTTCTTAGTGAATAATGATTGAGAAACATGCTTAAACTTAATCGTGTGAGGTTCTAATGTGAATGGACCATGCTAATGGATGATACGCATGAATGCTTCATGCTAATGAATCAGTCGCACGACTGAACCAGGTGACTGGATCAGTCGCACGATTGTAACGTGAGATTGACTCAATCGCATGACTGAATCTTCAGTCGTGTGGATGGATCAACCGCATGCTTCAATCGCACGAATGAACCATTCAAATGGTTCAGTCGCACAAATGGAAAACTCTAACCTATAAATACCACTTAATTCATGGAAAAATGTAACAATTCGAATCCCTACGCACTAAATCATACCCTAGCCGTCTAGAGACCCTAGAACACCTGTTCCAAGTTCATAGATCACTCTAAATCATCCTACAATCGTTCTTAACGTTTAGATTCATTCTTACATTAATTATACTTGAGTTCTCACTGATTGGATCGCCAGTCAAATAGGATTCCGCACTATTTGGTTTGTTACACACGTAAATCAATTAGTACTCCGTACCGAAAATGGTCCTAACAAGTGGTATCAGAGCTTTGGCTCTTGATTTGAGTGTGATTCAATCGATTTTGATATAAAAATCACATTTTCACTCAAAAACGTAATCTTTTTGTGTCAAACAGTGTTTTCGACATTTCAAGGTCAAAAAGTTAACATTTTTCCAGCGTACGCAATTACGGTTAGTGAGAAGTTCGTGTTTTTGCGTCAAAGTATTCAAAACCTTTGTTTTTTCAAAAACAGCAGTCTCCAATCGCACGACTAAACCCAGTCGCATCACTCATATGCATGATTGGCTCGGTCGTCCATCCATTCGTACGACTAAAGATCTTTGTTCGCATTGTTCATCCGCACCTGTCCAGTCACACGATTGAACCATCCGCATTGTTCAATCGCACGAATAGCCCAATCGCATTCTTTCATTCACACAAGTATAACAGTTTGTTCTAAAATCAATAGTAAATAGCAATGGAAGATCAGTATTCAGCATTCACCGCAGGTAGAGATTCACGGATCTAGAACCTATTGCTTCTGGAAAATGAAGTGGGGAATCACAATAAGCCACCTAAGCTCATAACGTTAGATGATGTGATACCCACATTGGAAGCAAGGGTTCGAGATCTACCTAAATGGAGTAGACCCTAATCTGTGGGAATCAATAGACACAGGGTATAGCATGCCGGTTGGAGCCGACGAAGTTAAACTTACCTTAAGGGGCATGATTGATGGGCAAAAGGTAAAGTACAATGCAGAGAAAAAGGTGTACGCTCTGTTAACTCAGTCTATTCCTAAGGATATATTCCATCAGTTTTCTGAGAACAAGCAAGCAAAGAAGCTATGGGATGCTCTGGGAAAGCGGTATGACGGGAATGCATTGCTAAAAGCTGTAAAGGCTAGAGCTTTGAAGAAGGAGTTTGATAACTTCTCGTCAATGGGTAAGGAGAGTCTGGATGATGTTATCGACCGCTTCTACTACTTAATAAGTGAGATGCACACTCATGGGGTTGTCATGTCCATGGAAGACAAGGTGTCGAATTTCACAGATGGATTGCCAGAAAAGTGGGTTTCTTTTGTGTCAAACCTCAGACAGAATGATATGTTGGCAAAGTTGGATATCAACGATTTCATTCTGAAGCTAAGAGAGGAAGAGTTGAGGATGAAGTACAGGTCTCAAAAATCGTCATATGATCAGAACCTGTCACTTTACAACTCAACTCCTCAAGCAAAAACGTCTAGAGCACCATTCCAAACAGCATTTGTATCAAGTTTAGTCGCTCAGTCTGAAGCAGTTACTTCAGGATCTGACATGTTAGGGTCGTCTTACACCCAATACATAGCACCTGAAGCCAATGCTACGAAATTGAAGACCTAGAATCTCGGTAACATGACTGTAGAGGTAGCAAAGGAGCATATGGATCTCTTAGCAGCTGTCGTTCACTCCTATGATGGACTAGTTGCAGGAATGATTGGAAACTGCCATCGGGCAGATGAAGACTACGAGCAAGTAGACGAGATTGAGCTGGAGAGAATGGATATCATGTGGGCATTGACAAGTGCTGTCCGAAAGCAAAGAAGTTTGTTAAGAAGACAGGACAGAATTTGATTGCCACAAAGGATACAACTTTTGGTTTTGACAAAACCAAAGTTACATGTTTTAACTGTGGAGAATAGGGGCACTTCAAACGTGAATGTGTTAAGCCCAAGAAGATAGGTAATGGTAATCAATTCTCATCCTTCAATCGTCAAGGTAAACCCACAAGTAGTCCTACATCCTCAAGTAAGGATCTTAAGGCCTTGACTGCTCAAGATGATGAAGGGCAAGATTGGACCTTTCGATTTGTATCTTCGAGAGAATCCAACATTGTGTGTGTTGATGGTTTGGATGACGACTCTACAAGCGAAGGTGATATAGCAGTTGAACTCGTGATGTCACATAATGAAGAAACTGCAAATGTGGTCGATCACTTGAATGAAGAGGATTCAAGCACCAAATGTTCAAAATCACCAGCACAAGAAGAGTCAGACTCTGCTATGATGGCTTATTCAACCGAATCTACTCAGGTATGTATCAAAGACCAATTGTTTGATAGTCATGCTTGTATTGAATGTAATAAATTTAGAGAAAGCACAGAGTTAAAATTTGCTAGATTATTAGATCACAATGATAGCTTGGTAAATGATTTACAACTATCCACAGAAGCAAACAAGATTTTAAAACATAATGAGCACAGTTATAAAGAGAAAATAGAACTGTTAAATAAACAACTTAGGGAAATCAAAGTTGTGGCCTTTAACCAAGAAAATGACATTAAGTTCTATTTAAACTCCCTAGAAGAAACCAAGAAACAAAAAGCAGTTTTGGAAGTCGAAGTAACATCATTAAAACAAAAACTGCACAGTTGGACTAGTTCTTCTCATATAGTCCAGCACCTAGTGAGAGAACGCAACAACAAGGAGGGTTTGGGTTACAAAGTGGTTCCATAACCATATGAGACCTTGTTGAATGCTAAATGAAAACCAATAAAAAACAACCCAATCAAGGATCATGTGGTGTCCACTCCTCTTGTATGTGATCCAAGTTCCACAAGTAATTCCATTGAATCTGTCACTAAACAAAAGGAGACCACTTTAAAGTCAAAAGCCAAAATGCCCATCCTTAATTGGGATGAACAAATTGAGAAGGTTAAGGTAAATTCTTGTTCAAATACGTCTAATTCAGAATCCAAAAAGAAACAAGTTAACCAAACACGTGCATCATGTCTAAGTCTGGATAAACAAAAGAGTAAAGATGTTAAAAAGGTTCAAACAATTAATTTGTTTTAACAAGATAAAACATCTAAACAAGAAATGTCAAAACCCAAACAAATTAAAGCACACGAGTGTCACACACTTCTCTGTAGAAACAATCATACAAACATGTCGAAAGCAGATCATGCTACATCTGTGGAAAGTATGGACACATCGCGTCTAACTGTCCTTAATATCAGACACCTAGGAAGAAAGTTGAGCTTCATGATCCTAAACCCAGATTGTTTAAAAGGAGTTCTATAACCTCACCAAGAAGGGTTATAGAACATAAAGTTCAAACCATAAGCCAATCGTCTGTTTATCACAAACAGGCCTTACACAAAGCTGGCTTATGGAAAGAAAAATCTAGTTCAATGTCTAATAATGAGAACAAGAAGACGAATGATATCCCTCACCCTCAAATCGACAGTGGATAGAATTATGATGTGTGATGCCTCGAGGACACCCAAGCCAGTTAAGGCTTGGGTCCCTAACCTTAACTAATGATTTCCTTTGGATGTGCAGGGTGTTCACTATAGTGCTGCAACAAATACCTGGATCGTAGATAGCAGAGCATCTAGGCACATGACTGGAAACCTGACACTCCTGTCAAATGTCAAACAAATAAAAAGAGGTCATGTTTCATTTTCTTGAAACAAGGAGGTTACATCATAGCTCAAGGGAAGTAGGGAATCAGAAAGTGAAGTTTGACAAGGTAAACTATGTTCAACAACTTCAAAAATTTGCTTTCTCTCTCCCAAATCTGTGACAAAGGATTTAAAGTAGTATTCGACAACAAGAAATGCAATGTTCTGAAAAGGATTATGTGATCCTGGAGGACCAAGTCTTAATGTCAGCCTCAAGATATAAAAATCTTTATGTCTTGGATCTATCAAAGGCCTCCACAACGGATCATCAGTTCTATGCTTCTTGTCCAAGGCTACAGAGAAGGATTCGATCTCCTGGCATAGGAGAATGGGACACATCAATCCACGAAAGATGAACCACTTGATCCAGAATGATCTAGTGCGAGGAGTAAACGTCAAAAACTTCCAACTACCGGATTCTTTTGCCGCCTGTAAGAAAGGCAAACAGAATAAGAAGTGTCATTAGGCAAAGAATATTCATTCCATAGAACTGCCTCTTGAGCTTCTTCACATGGATCTATTTGGTCCAGTCAGTACAAGGAGCATCGCCAGGGACTTGTACTGTTATGTAGTTACAGATGACTACTCAAGATTCTCTTGGGTAATGTTTCTAAAATCTAAATCTGAAACATTTGAGTCATTCAAAGAGGTAGTAACAACTTTGGCGTCTCTCTACAACTGAAGGTAAGGCAAGTACGCTCAGAAAATGGTACTGAGTTCAAGAATTAGTGGATGGAGGCATTCTGCAAAGAAAAGGGAATTGTACATCAGTTCACATCTGCCTACACTCCACAGATGAACGGAGTTGGTGAACAGAAGAACAGAAGCTTGATAAAGACAACTAGAACGATGCTAGTAGACTCGAAACTGCCCATCCAATTTTGGAATGAGGCAGTTGCCAATACGTGTTGTTAGGTTTGTTGGACCTTAAACAAAGTACTTTAACCATTTAAACTTGAAAACGCAGCGGATTAAAACCTTAATATTATCATTTGTAATCTGAAAATCAACGCTCATATCATAATAACAACAAACCCAAGAACATAAGGATCATATATATGTATATGAACTAGCTATCAAGAATAATATACAACCAAAACAAGTCATACAAACTATCTTTTGTGGAGCTGCAGAAAAACGAATTTGGGTGAAGAGAATGAGGTTCTTGAATGACCAAAACACCAAGGAGAGGTGTCCTCAAGTATCCATACCCACAAGCATCAAGCAAGCACCTATCTTGCTAGGTTTTGACACCAAAATCGCACAAAGAGAGTTGCTGAAAATGATTTTCAGCTTCTATTTCTTAGAGCTGCTGAAAACGATTTTCAGCTTCTATTTCTTCAATATTGGAGATGGAGAAAAGCTCTTGAGGATCTAGCATGTGAGAGAGAGAGCTAGATGGAGTGTATGTGTGTTTTTCCAAGACATCTCCAAATGAAAACCAAAAGGGGCCAAACCCTTAGGGGTGGCCGAAACTCTCATGAGATGGGGTTTCCCCCCAAAACCAAAATCCAATTTTTAACTAGTAATTAGAATAAGTTATGCAATTACCCTTTTAATTATATAACTTATACACACACTCCTATTATTTGATGTTATTTAACTAACTTAAATAACATTACAAACAATGCTTATGAACAAATATCCCTATAAATTGTTCAATCTCATATGCAACTTATTTAGAAAACCCATTTTCTAAATTGGTGTATTTAATTAATTGCATGATCATATCATCAATTAAATATTATTTGGTGTTTGCTAAGCTTCTTATTGGGTATGACCCGACTTGGATCATAGCGTACTAACCACATCAATGTTCTATGTGTCTTGGGCATAAAGAATCCAACAATCTCCCACTTGCACAAGATTCATAGAAGATTGATGCAAGCAGTAAATACCGCCTTACAATGATTTACTACCCTAATATGCATGACTGAAAGCCATTCAATAACATCATCCCCTTCAAGTATCCAACTTGAAATGATTTAGGTGAATCAATCAATGATCCTTTTGTTACAAATGTCATGTTAAATCTAAGGACATAGAATGATCATTCCTTGTTGATTAACTTAATAGGCCTTAGACATCTTGATCTCAAAGAATAAGAGGAACAAATTCCATCTTGACTACATATGTTTTTCACAATCACCTCGTCTCACACCTGAACATAGCTTTATGTACTGCCCATTATTTCAGAGCAGTGAAGAACTAGCTCAAGGTATAACATTTGGTAAATATCAAAACCCAATATGTATCTCAGGTCGGAGGATACCAAATGATATTCGCCTTTACTCAAATTTACTTATGATCAATCTAGAAGATTCCATGTAGTAAAATTAAGATGCGGGTCAGTCCAATATTTGTATCCCACAAATATCTATGAACCTTGGCAGCAACCAATTGCTCTATATTCATTCCTTATGAATATCCACCAATCCATGTTCATAATAATCTTACGTTCATATTTGTTCCCACACACATGACCGACTATGGACACTTAGAATAATAAACATATTCATGGATGTATACATGCTAAAATGAATATAACTCAAAAGTATCACAAGAATATAAAGAGTTAAATATTACATTGTTCCAAACTTTTAAATACTAAACAGATCAATTCCAATCACTAGAATATCAAAGTCCTAAGGCACAAGTATGAGTTTCATGCTTTGCCCTCTTAAGGAGCTTCGTGAGTGGATCCGCAATGTTTTGATCGGTGTGAACTTTATGAATACATATCCTTCCCTTTTCAACTTCATCCCTTATGTAGTTGAATTTCCGCTCAATGTGCCTAGCCTTTTGAAATACATAGGGTACCTGATTTATGCGATCGTACCCTTGTTATCACAAAAGGATTTCTATGGTTCTTGAATGGTAGAGACCACCCTAGGTCGGCGATAAATTTCTTTATTCGGATTTTGTAGTGGACAACGCTACTCCATTCATAACGAAGACATACCCCGATTGTGATCGAGAATCATCTCGAACGGTTTGGAAACTCGTATCTGTGTAACCCTTTACAACAAGTTCCTCTTCATCAGATCCATATATTAGAAACATTTCCTTAGTCCTCCTAAGGTATTTCAATATACTTTTAATAGCCATCCAATGGCTATTACCTGGATTCTGCTAATATCTGCTTGTCATGCTTAATGCTATCATCGCATACATGATGGATCCTATAGCTGACGCATATGGAATGTCCTTCATTCGATATTGCTCATCCTTTGAGCTTAGACATTGAGATGTACTCAATATTGTCCCTCTTTGAATAGGTACCATACCTTTCTCAGAGTATTCCGTCTTGAACCCTTTCAAGACTTTATCAATATATGCACTTTGGTTTAAACCTATCAACCGCCTCGATCTATCCCTATAGATCTTTGTTCCCAAAATATAGGTGGCTTCTCCAAGATTTTATGGAAAAACAACTTCCAAGCCAGGTTTTAACACCTTCCATGGTTGGAATATCATTTCCAAAAGTAGTATGTCATCAACATACAATGCTAAGAATGTTATTATGCTCCCACTAGCCTTCATATATACACAGCCTTGTCAGCGTTCTTGATGAAACCAAATTTCTTGATCTCTTCATCAAAACGTTGATTCCAACTTCTCGATGCTTGATTCAATCCATCGATTGATCTCTTTAACTTGCATACTTTATTAGGATGTTGTGGATCGACAAAACCATCTTGCTGAACCATATGGATAGTCTCTTCGAGATGTCCATTAAGACAAGCAGTTTTGATATCCATTTGCCAAATCTCATAGTCATAATATGCAGCTATGGCAAATAATATCCTAATTGACTTTAACATTGCCACAGGCAAGAAAATTTCATCATAATCAACCCCTTGATTTGAGTGAAACCTTTTGTTACAAGTCTTGCTTTGTAAGAATCGAAGTTTCCATGTATATCCATTATCTTCTTGAAACCCACTTGCATCGAACCGGTTTGGAGTTAAGTGGAGGGTCAACCAATTCCTAACTGATTATCATACATGGATTGCATCTCAACGTTCATGGCTTTTAGCCGTTTGTCACAACCCAATTGGACATTGCTTCATGGTATGTAGTTAGCTCCATGGAGTCAACCACATAGCATCCATTCATGAAAAATCCATATCTTTCAGGTGGAATGCTAACTCTACCAGATCTACGAACGTTTTGTGTGTATTGATCAACCTCTTGATCATCATCAACAACCTCTTGTTGATTGCTAGTGTTAACCAAACGTGTATCGGCTTGTGGATCCTGATCCTCATCAAATTCCACTATTCTATACGTTATTCCTTCCATAAGGAACTTAGTTTCCAAGAACTCAGCCTTTCGAGCAATAAATACTCTTGCTCTGTTGGATCAAAGAAGTAGTATCCTATACAGTCTTTGGGATATCCAACAAATATACACTTAGTGAATCGACTATCTTGGTCAGGGCCATATTCAAAATAAGAGCCTCGGAGCATTGCGGAACCCCAAAATGATAGAGGTAGTGAGCTTATAGCCATCATAGATCGAACCATATCCAATAGGGTTCGATTTCTTCTCTCAGACACACCATTATGTTGTGGTGTTCTAGGTGGAGTAAGTTGTGAGATGATCCCACAACTTCTTAGATGGTACTGAAAAGCATCACTGAGGTATTCACCTCCTCTATCTAACAAAGAATTTTATAGTTTTATTGAGTTGATTTTCTACTTCATTCTTTAAGAGTTTGAACATTTCAAAAGCTTCATGTTTGTGTGTCATCATGTACACATAACCATAGCGACTATAATCATCGGTAAAGGTAATGAAGTATCTTTTACCATTTCTAGTCATTGTCTTAAAAGGGCCACATACATCCGAATGTATGATTCCCAATAAGTCTTTTGCCCTCTCGTTAGTGCCACTAAAGGGCAACTTGGTCATCTTACCTTATAAACAAGATTCATACTTATCGAATGAAACATTTTCATTTGTTTTTCAAAAGACCATTCTTTTGAGGTGTTTGAATCTGATTCTTGTTTATGTGACCAAGACGACAATGCCAAAGATGAGAATCACTTAAATCCATTTTAAGTTTCTTGGTGCTTGTTTGGTATAATGAGCTATTATTGAATGAATCATTGTGAACCAATTCATAGATTCCATTAAAAGGCATAGCCTTGAAATAAAATACATCACCCATACAAACATAAATACCATTGTTAACAAACTTTAATTCATAACCACATTGTATTAAAGGGAAATCAAAATTATGTTCCTAGTCAAACTAGGAGCATACAAAATGTTCTTAAGAATAACTTCCAACCATTTGAAAGTTTCAAAATATTGTCTCTTTGGGTTTGACATCAACTTTTGCTCTGTTGCCCATGTAGAGACTTGTGTCTCCCTTCTTGAAGTGCTTATTTCCTTTGAACCCCTACAACAAATTGCATATGAGTTCCACATCCGGTATCCAATACCCATGTGTTTGAAGAAATACTTTTCAATCAATGTGAATCATGAAAGTTGTACCTAACGTTTGCCCAACATCCCTCTTGTTTCTCAACACATTGAGATAGGTTGGACAATTCCCATTCCAATGACCTATCTCACCACACTCAAAACATGGATCGTTCTCCATTACGCTAGGCTTCTTAAGCTTGGGCATTGGAGGTTTTGCTTTAACCTTTCCTTTCCCCTTTCCTTTGATGTACCCTTTTCCTTTGGCAACGTTTGCATTGGGATGGGAATGGCCTTTTCTTATTGCCTTCCTCATTGATCGAGAGAATAGGTAGAACCATTCTACCCATTCCTGCCTCGGCTTTTTGAGCATTGCGTGAAGCTCACCAATGCTCTTGTCCCCTCCGTTCATATTGTAATTCATTATGAACGTCTCAAACCTTTTGTTTGCCATTAAGGATCAAATCCGTGGCAGCTCCTTTGAGATAGGACAATTAAGCCGCTCGAGGCGATCAACGTGGCTTTTCATCTTAAGAACATAAGATGATACGATTGGGTTTTTTCCATGCGACCGCATGAAGCGCTCGAACCGTTTCGAAGCGCTCTACCCTAGCTTGTTGAACGAACATTTCCTTCAACTGGGAATTATGTCATATGCCCCAAGATGCTCCAAATCCTTTTGGAGTTCAGGAATCATAGTTCCCAAAATAAGGCAGGAAACCTGCATGGAATCCTCAGTGTATTGAAGCCAATCGTTATAGGCCTCAACATCCTCGGGTCGGTTGTTAGGAATAGGATCGTCAAGGACATAAGCCCTTTTCTCTTGCTTGAGAACAATTCTCAAGTTTCGATACCAGTCTATAAAGTTATTTTGGTTAACACGATCCCTTTCTAAGATAGTTCTCAGTGATAGGGTAGGGATGGTACGGGTGGTAGCATTATTGTTTGCAGCCATTTCTACAAAATTACAAAGTTCATTTTAGTATTTCTGAAAAATTGCATTTTAATTATTAATACCCTTTACACGTCTCATAGACAATTAATAATTAAAATGTAGAATCCAACGTTACATTTAATGATGGTTAGGTGACCTTTATCCTATTATTTAAATTAACAAGGTAGTCAACATTTGACAATTGCAACCTATTGCAACCTCTAGCTTTATGGGATCAGTTAAACATCTTATGTTTAGTCGGCATGTAAAATCCCATCAACATCATTGTATGCCATGCTTCAGTGACCCTATACACATGGTTTCCAATTCAAGTCGTCCTACTTACACACACGTGTGAGTTTACACATACAAGTGGTTAGGTGACCTTTATCCCACAATATGTTAAGCCCACCTCAAACACACAAGTTCCCTAAAAGTGGTTAGGTGACCTTTATCCCACAAGTACTTCTCAAGTGATTGAGTGACATGTAAAAGGATGGTGTTAAACTTGTTTCCAAAGGGATTTATGTTTCCATTAATTCTAGTTATGAAAACTCTATGTTCCTTGTATTCGCATGCTTTCAAATACATGGTACCTTATGGTTCCATTTTTATAAAACTCTTTTATTTTGAAATCATTAATCCTTTTAATATCCTTTTATTAGTCACTTAATGATTAGGAACCAAAACAATTCAGCTTGTTATGTAATTTATTTAGATTGTTAAGCATATCCATATATCAAACAATCAACATAAAATGAATAATCAAACAAGCATATATAAAACACCACTTGTGCATAACCATAGCCAGTATGTTGACAACACTTGTTTGCCATCACAAGTGTTGCCATTTGGTCTTTCCTAAGGGTCAACACAACACAAAAGATGAGATCTCCAAAGACCCCCACTTGAACTTGCATCCAAATGCTTCAAGTCCTTCTCTTTGTGTCCTCCTTTTGTGCTTCCATCTTGTGCATCTTATTTATAAAATTTATATCCTAATACAAATTTCTTAATAAAAGAAAGCACACTTAATATATATATATTACATTGCCATTGAATGATTAAATAATTACATCCAAATACAAACACAAAAGAATAATATTATAACCCATTATGAATGAAATCAACCAAAACAACATCCATTCAAAACCAAATCAACACAGGTCAAGGCTAGCTTATGCACCAATATGAACATCATATACACATTCAAGAACCAATGGATCCCCATATGACCCTAAATTTTCAGCCAACATAAACCAAGAATTTACGGTGTTTTGTCCAACCAAACACAATCAACCATTTGATATCTTTCTTTCAAGGTTTAATCACACCATGTTAGATATAACCTTGAAAGTTGGGGATTTATAACATCACCACAAAACAGCCCCTATAAGGTTGTAAAAGCCCCATAAAACAATTTTACAAGGACAAATGAAACTAGTCATCCACATATCCGGCTCTAGATGCCAATGTTGGGTTTGTTGGACCTTAATAAAAGTAGTTTAACCATTTAAACTTGAAAATGCAGCGGATTAAAACCTTAATATTATCATTTGTAATCTGAAAATCAAGGCTCATATCATAATAACAAAAACCCAAGAACATAAGGATCATATATATGTGTATGAACTAGCTTTCAAGATAATTACAACCAAAACAAGTCATACAAACTACCTTTTGTGGAGCTGCAGAAAAACGAATTTGGGTGAAGATGAATGAGGTTCTTGAATGACCAAAACACCAAGGAGAGGTGTCCTCAAGCATCCATACCCACAAGCATCAAGCAAGCACATATCTTGCTAGGTTTTGACACCAAAATCGCACAAAGAGAGCTACTGAAAACGATTTTCAGCTTCTATTTTCTTAGAGCTGCTGAAAACGATTTTCAACTTCTATTTCTTCAAAATTGGAGAAGGAGAAAAGCTCTTGAGGACCTTGCATGTGAGAGAGAGAGAGAGAGAGCTAGATGGAGTGTATGTCTATTTTTCCAAGACATCTCCAAATAAAAACCAAAAGGGCCAAACCCTTAGGGGCGGCCGAAACTCTCATGAGATGGGGTTTTCCCCCCAAAACCAAAATCCAATTTTTAACTAGTAATTAGAATAATTATGTAATTACCCTTTAATTATATAATGTATACACACACTCCTAATTTTAATGTTATTTAACTAACTTAAATAATATTACAAACATACTTATGAACAAATATCCCTATAAATTGTTCAATCTCATATGCAACTTATTTAGAAAACCCATTTTCTAAATTTGTGTATTTATTTAATTGCATGATCATATCATCAATTAAATATTATTGGTGTTTGCTAAGCTTGTTATTGGGTATGACCCGACTTGGATCAAAGCGTACTAACCACATCAATGTTTATGTGTCTTGGGCATAAAGAATCCAACACATGTTACACTTTAAATCGAGTCCTTGTGGAAAAACGTCATGGTAAGACGTGTACGAGCTACTTCAACGACGTAACCAAATCTAGAGTACCTCGAACTGTTTGGGGCACCTTGCACCCTTTGAAGAAAACTCAAGAAGGCAAGTTCAACGAGAAGGCTGAAAAAGGAATTTCCTAGGATACAACATACTGAATAAGAGAGTTTACAGCAACTCAACGGGTCAAGTAGAAGTGTGGTGTAACGTGGACGTTAAGAGATACACCACCCCCAGCTAGAAAAGGACCCGCATTCTTTTTTGATTATGATGGATTCTTTAAGTCCTTCAACATCCCTCTCTTCACTTCTGAAGACAAGTTAGAAACCAAGATGATGTATGAGGTCTTAAAGACACCATCCCTAGACTCAACAACATCCGACTCTCAAGGCCAGTCTTCTAGTAACTCAAGGGAGCACTAGAGTTAAGTGACTCCTCTTCTGACGATAAAGAAGTGGAAAATGTTCAGGTGGATCACGAGGAACATGTTCCAACTACTACAACTACACACACATCAGATGTTGATGCCTCTAACACTTCGGAACCCCATACTCCCACTGCCTCCGATACTGAACCTGTGGTTCACAATCTAGATAATGAGGTAGTTGTACCCACCACTTCCGGATCTCGTCTAACTGTTTATCATCCTCTGGAAAATGTCATAGGGGATGTACAATCGGGAGTACAGACAAGAAATTAGCTATATTCAGCTGATTATGCCTCAGTTATGGAAAAAGGCTACCTCTTTGATGGTGTTTATCGATGTGTTGTGTCTCAATTTGAGCCAAAATATGTAAGTGATGCCTTAAATGATGAGGCTTGGGTGAGTTCCATGCAAGAAGAACTTCTTTAATTCAAGAAGTTAGGTGTGGGACTCTAGTGGACAGACCTAAAGGTGCTAAGGTCATTGGCACTAAATGGGTTTTAAAATGCAAGAAGGATGACTAAGGGGTCATTATCAGAAACAAGGCTCGGATTGTAGTTCAAGGATTTCGACAAGTCGAGGGAATCGATTAAAACGAAGTGTTTGCACCCGTGGCAAGAATGGAAGCCATCCACATCTTCCTAGCCTATGCATCGTATATGAAAATTAAAGTCTATTAGCTTGATGTGAAAAGTGCATTCCTTCATGGTGAAATCCGAGAAATAGTGTACGTCAGTCAACCCGAGGGATTTGAGGATCCATATCATCGGGACAGAGTTTACAACCTGGTAAAGGCTCTATACGAGCTTCATCAAGCCCCTAGAGTCTGGTTTGAGAAACTCTTGACTCATCTTGTGAAACACGGGTTTTGAAGAGGAGTGATTGATTGTACATTGTTTATCAAAGAGAAGGATGGTGACTTACTACTTGTACAGATCTATGTTAATGATATAATCTTCGGTTTCGAGAACGAAGACTTATGTAAAGAATTTGAAGTAGTAATGAAGGCTGAATTTGAAATGAGTGCCATGGGAGAGATGAAATTCTTTCTCGGGATACAGGTGGATCAGACACCACAAGGGATATTTCTACATCAGACAAAGTATGTAGGCAATATTCTCAGTCAGTTTGATATGGAGAATGCTTCTGCAGTTGGGACTCCACTTGCAACAAACCATGATATAGCGCCCGATGAGAATGGTGATCTGGTGGATGCTACCATGTACCAAGGCATGATTGGATCTCTCATGTATCTCACTGCCTCAAGACCTGATATTATGTACGCAACGTGTCTCTGCTCAAGATATCAGGCGAAGCCAAAAGTCAACCATCTAATTGCAGTCAAAACGATATTTTGTTATTTGAAGGGTACCCCAACACTCGGGTTGTGGTATCCTCATGATGATGATTTCGAGCATACAACGTATAGTGAATCGGATTACGATGGTTGCAAAATGAACTACAAATCAATATCAGCAGGATGTCAATTCTTTGGGAGAAGATTAGTCACGTGGCAGTGTAAGAAGCAGACATCAGTTGCACTTTCAACTTGTGAAGCCGAATATGTTGTTGCGGCAAGCTGCTGTTCTCAAATCATATGGACTCAATAGCAAATGCGGGACTACGGTTTGAAATTCTCTAACATTCCTATATTTATTGATAATTCTGCTGCTATAGCCGTAACTAAAAATCCGGTCCAACATCCTAAGACTAAACACATCGGCATTAAATATCACTTTATACGTGATTGTTTTGAAAAGAATTTAATCGATATTGTTAAAATTAATATAGATTTTCAACACGCTGACCTCTACACAAAAGCATTTGATAAACCACGTTTTCTATATCTATTAGAGGTCAACGGCATTAAAAAGAAAAGTGATGTGATTTCCGATGATGACAGTAATTAGTCCGACAAGTAGATTTCATTTTACTTTTAATTTTTCCTTTTTATTTTATTCTATTTTGTTTCTTCGCCTATTAAAATCCTAAAAGCAAAACTTTTTCGGTTTTAGAATTTTAGGGGGAGAATAGTTAAGCAAATAGGTTAAGTTAGTATTTAATTTCAAAAAAAATAAATAAAAGAGAAAAGCGAGAAGGATAGGCAAGCTAAGAGAATGAGATCGTATCTGTGATACTGATTCAATTACTATGGAAAATGATAGTACACAGGAACAAATAGTTTGGGACTTTAATAGAAGAATTGTTTAAAATACAATATTTGAAGTATAAGTCTGAGAAGTCTAAGCTAAAAAAAAGAAAAAATGATAGTAAAACTATCTACTACTAAGGTAACACGGAAATGTAGACCTAGAGTTTGCTAGACCATTAGATGATGTGTCGGTAGATTCAACACAATAGATAAGTAGACCTCGTTGGTGTTTTAAAGATCAAACTAATTGTTCAACAAGCTGTGGGTTATAATCGTATCCCTGGTTAACACAATCAACAAAGTTCCAATAAGGGGTGACGAGCAAAATAAACGCCACAAATGTGTGTGGATAACCATAAAATGAGCAAAGCACATGATTATAAATGCCAAAAGCAATCAAACTAATAACCTATGTTGTTGGTGCGATCTGTGCAAAAAGAATAAAATTGCTCAAACAAGAGGTAGGTTGTGTGCCTCTATGTTGTATGGTGGCACTGACCTGAGGATAAGCACAACCTAAGTATTCTAGAATTCATTGGTGTTTGTGCCTCGCTGTTGTGCGGTGGCACTAACCTGAGGCTTAGCATCTCTTTGAAAGCTCTAGAATAGTGTCTTCTTGAATACTACCCGTAGACCACTCAAAAATCTTCTGAGGAATGTTGATTACCATATAAGTGTGGGATCCACAAATGCTTGTTGAAATAATTAAACCTTAAGTCATCACCAATCTGTGTCAAAAGTCTATGTATAGATTTAAGAGGACAAGTATACTGACAATCATCGTGGCTGTAACTCTTGAAAGTCAACACCACTATGTGCATCTTGTGGTACTAGATGATTTCCTAGATTTGCTAATGACTTTCGTGAAAACAAGAATCTAGCATCAACGGGTTTGGTAACATGTCCCAAATAATTTGATTTGCCTGTATGATTCCATAATGAATCGTTCCACTTATTGTCAAAATAACTTGAAGCTGCTTGTTTGAGAAATAATATGTTAGTATCTATCTTAGGATTTCCACCTCACACAAATGTTATAAAAATGTGTTTTAATTTTGCTATAAGTTCTAGTTGTTTCTTTTGTTTAAATTTTGTCAGTGTAGCTATTAAACGTCGGACTATGCATTGGAATTCTGTTTAAAATTTAATCACTAAAAAGGGTCACGTCTGAGGTGACCAAACAGGTTTTCTAATATTAAAAGGATCACGTCTGAGGTGATCAAAAGTTTTCAAAGTTGAAATGGTCATGTCTGTGATGATCGAATGGTCAAAATGTCGTATCAATAAGAAAAAGTAATAAATGAATGAATGGTCATTAAGTCAAAATCATAAGTAGAGGCCATTCGCACGACTTGCCCATGAGTATGGACCAGTTGTACGATTGGACCATACTTATGAACCAGTCAACCGAATAGAGCATGAGTATGAACCCTTCACACGACTGGCTTACAAGAATGAGCCAGTCGCCTGAATGGGGTTGACTGAATGAGTTAGTCACCCGACTGAAACCAAGTCGGCCGACTGAATGTGACCGACTGAGCCAATCGCACGACTAAGATCCAATCGCGCAAATGTAAAGAGCGAATGGATCCAATCGCCCGATTGAAACCAGATTCAGTATAAATAGTGCTAATGTTGGTCTCATATGTTCATCACTCCTCATTCGCCCTAAAATCGCCCGATAGTACCGTTACTCTGCCCAAATCTGATTAGATTGATTACTTCTCACCACATAGCTACATACGAGTTTGTACTTCATCTGCAGGTAATTTGCGACCAAAATCATAGTAAATGCACAGTGAAAACAAACCCTAACCAAGCTGAATCGATTAAAATCAAGAAAATAGAGTTAAACTTCATACAGACCAAACAAACATCAAAATTGGGTAAAATGAAAGGCATACAACAACCATTAACAATCCTGCGAGTCTAAAGAACCTAAACACAACGTTAAATTGCAAGTATTGACTTAGATTAAGGATAAATGTGTCGAACAGAGAAGTATGCGACTGGTCACTCCGAATGAACCTCAATCGCACGATTGAACGGGCGAATGACTCAATTGGCCGAATGAACAAGGCGTATGAGCTCAGTCACCCGTCTAACTTAGTCGCAGGCTTAGTCGCCCGACTGAACTCAGTCGCAGGCTCAGTCGCCCGACTGAACTCAGTCGCAGGCTCAATCGCCCGACTAAACTCAGTCGCATGCTAAGTCGCCCGTTTGAAGTTAGTCGCATACAAATCAACAGACTGAACTCAGTCGTATGGTTCAATCGTACGATTGAACCAGATTGATCACAAACATTTAAAGTGGAATGGCTTCTGTTATATGCTGATCTAATATGTATGTGTCTTGTGTTACAGATTCATGGCATAGCGGTGGATCATAAACACCAAACACAATATTTGTGCTCACTTGGATGCCACCACTCGAAATGCTGCTGAGTTTGCTGGTATTATAGCATTTCTAAGGAGATCGAGGATATATCGAGTGATATCCACCCTGCACACCTATAGGTCGAGATAGCAGGCCTTCTGGGAAGGTGCTTCTGTTGACCGATCGACTGACCCCTACAGTATACGTAGCAACCGATTTAAGACGAGTTCTGGATCTGGGAGATGATGTTGCCTACCCTACCAGACTACATCCTCTTACCATAAGGGGATGCTTTCTAAGGACGAGGTACACTGGGGACCTCAATGCAGGTGTGCTCAATAAAAGCAACCTGTGTCCCCAGTTCAAGTACCTAGCTCATGTCATTCTGAAGTGCATTGCTTCACGAAGGGGTGGATTTGATGATTTATCGGACCAAATTCAGAATGCCTACATGGCACTAGTGCTAAATCACCCTTCAGCTTCTCCCACATGATTTTCTCCTACTTGATCGAGATATAGAGGCCAAAGGCAAGGAAGGCTTTTGCATGTACCAAAGATTCTGTAGATGATCATTGACGAGAAGCTTCCTTCACTACCTAAGGAGAGTCATGATGTTGTATCTCTCGAGATCATGGATGACACTACTCTTGGAAGAATGAAGGTATACATGGGCAAGCATGCAAAGCCCCCTATAAAGAGGTTGTTTGGGCACTTGGCTAAAGAAGACTATGTGGCACCAGCTTGGCGAAAGTGGCGTCACGAGGATAGTGACTCGGATGTTGAGTAGATTGCTTTACCCTCCAATGACTCCGATGGTGATGATCATGATGCTGATCAGGGAGGGGAATGGTCAGCATGGAACCAAACCAGCTCCTATTCACCCTGACTTCCGGATGGAAGAGGAGGAGTTTGAGGAAGAGTCTCTGGTATGAATGGTGGGGAGCCGGGCCGTAGCCACAGAGAGAGGTATAAGGGTGGTTGGTGGACGCCAAGGGGAGTCCGGGGATGCTGTTGCTGCAGATACAGATCCATCATATACCCCAGTCCCACCCACCAGCCATGGGGGAGCCACAATGCCTAAAGGCATGAGGAGGAAGAGAATAACTCACCCCTATGGCAAGAAAGGGAAGAGACTAAAGTTTACATTGACCTCCGCTACAGCCACAACCACCACCTCATCCGCTACGCTACCACCAACCATGACTACCACACCACATATCATACCACACTCCCATCCACCTCCACCACAGCTACCACCACCACTACCTCACCCACCACAACTACTCACACTCCACCCTCTCACGTACCACCACCTATATTCACCACTTCCACCACTACACCACTAGCCACCAGCATGACCATCTTTCCGACCATCATTCCCCCAATCCCCACAGGATCATCTCTACTCCCAGTGGGGAAGAGGAACAGTTGTCAGCACTGAATCGTATGGTGCTAAAGCTGTTGGCTGCCAATGACAAGAAGAATGCTGCTCAGTACAACAGCTAGTGGAGCTAACTGCTGCCCAATCACAGCAGATCTCTTGCAGGCTCAGGAAATGGCCCAACTCAAGGAGCATAAATCCCAATCAGTAAAGAAGATTGAGGAGTTGGAGACATCTAACAGGTCTATCATTCTCAAGCTAAAGGGATTAAAAGATGAGCCTCTGAAGATCAGAGAAGATGATGATGATGATGATGATGATGATGGTGAGGATAAGGATGATGAGGATGATAATGAGGATGAGACAGATGATATAAGGCGATGAAGGATGGGATGAGGATGATAAGGATGATAATAAGGAAGGAGGCGATGCGGCTGCTTCAGAAGCCACACATGCTAGAGAGAGGCGGACCAAGAAGACTCAAGACCAGGGTTGCTCGACCTCAACCCCGCCTAGAGAAAAGCACATGATTCAAGATAAAGTAATATTTAGAGGTGTATGTAAATTAAATCTGTGTAATTGAATCATGTATTAAACTTATGGACTTAATGTTTATATATTTATTGCTATTTAACTATCTTGATTATTGACAAATGATTGATTTGTTAAATGTTTAAATCAAGCAGATCACCTCTCAGTAAGACCAGTACGATGTTGCTCCCTTACAACAAATCAAGTCTCATTCACTATGATACTTGATTTGCAAGGGATTGTCAGGAGGTCTGTGAATTACACTCCTGAAGAAGGAGAAATAATTCACGATCTTACTCATGAACAACTGGCAGAGATGTTCCGGCTGAATCCACATGAAATAGTCAAATATGCCCCTACTGGTGAGTGGCTAGTGATGAAGAGCTTAATGATATGGACGAGATAGAGATTGAAGACATCACAGCCCAGTACTATCCAGAGTATGCTGATAAAGAGGGTAATGTAGTCCCCAATCTGGGTGACACTCTTGTCAGTGATACGTTCGAGAAACTGGATCAGATGGAGCAAGAGTCAGAGAAGAATCTGGATCAAGCCCAAGCCTCGGACGTTGATGTCGACCTCAAAAAGGCTGAATGGGAGGCATGTATTGCAGAGATCTGAGCCTAACATGATGCACCAAAGCCGAGTGCCTACACCAAGCTCTATAAAGTGAAGAAGCATCACAAGGTGTTAGACAAGATTATCGCGTGGCCTATTTTGAAGATCTAAATGTATATGCTGTCAAGAGGGAGAGGGAATCGAGTACTTCAGATTCCCATATGATCTAAAGACTCTCCCTGGTTTTAAGCTCAACCAGCTGGCCAAACTGAAGTTGTTATATGCTGACCCAAGAAAGATGTCAGGCTGGTTTGAGGCTGCATTACAGAAAGAGTACCACACCAGGCGGGTTAACTTCAAACCTCCAACACCGAAGAGGTATATCAGATGGTCTGAAGTTGATCCCATTACCGGAAAGCCAAAGATAATGCTGAAGTGGAGTCCTCCGCGCATGATGTCAAGAATCCCTCTAAGGGAAATGCCTCAGGATTTCACACCACACTTCAAGTGGTGGTACTATGACTGGAGATTAGTTAGGCAGTCGTAGTTCTAAACAGAGATGGAAATATGGAAACTATTAGGGTATTTGACACAATGTGGCTAACTAACTTGTCTTTTGATGATGTCTACACTTTATACAAGTGGCCACTGTTCTATGACGCGTAAGACATTGTACAAGCCCTCCAGTTCCAAAATGTGATAAGACTCTGCTTTGCATTTGAAATACATGTAGGAGTTACAAAGGAGGAGAAGTACAAGAAGTTTGAAGAGCTGATGAAGAATGTTAGACAATAGAGTAAACTAGGTCCAAGGGGGAGTTTGTAGATACATGTGTACCTAGTTTAGGAGCTCAAATGTAATATGCCTTTCATGTCTTACATAATGTAAACAGAATGGGTATGAATAAATTGAAATGTGTTGATGATGCTTATAATGTTAATATTCATTGATTATTGTGTGATAACGCATATTGAACTAACTATATAGGTTTGTGGTTTGCTTACAAGTTCTTAGTCAGTATGATTGAGAAACATGCTTAAACTTAATCGTGTTTGAAGTTCTCATGTGAATGGAACATGCTAATGGACCATAGCATGAATACTTCATGCTAATGAACCAGTCACCGACTGAACCGGTGACTGATCAGTCGCACGATTGTAACATGAGATTGACTCAGTTGCACGACTGAATCTTCAGTCGTGTGGAGGATCAACCGCATGCTTCAATCGCATGACTAAACCATGCAAATGATTTAGTTGCACGGATGGAAAAACCATGACCTATAAATACCATTTAATCATGGACAAATGTAACAATTCGAATCCCTGCACTAAATCGTACCTAGCCATCCAGAGACAAGAAAACCTGTTCCAAGTTCATAGATCGCAGTAATCATCCTACAATCGTTCTTAACGTTTAGATTCATTCTTAGATTGATTATACTTGCGTTCTCACTGATTGGATCGCCAATAAAATAGGATTCCACACTATTTGGTTGGTACACACTAATCAGTTAGTACTCCTACCAAAAACGGTCCTAAAATAGACCCTGATGTACCCGAGGTAGAGGGGCTCAGTGACATGATCAGATCACGTCTACAACTATAGTGGCTTATGTTATCACTATTAGACCTATCATATATGAGAGACTTATAAGGTCATTCTGGAACTCTACTGAAGTGATTGAGCATGATGGTGTTAGGTCTTTATCTGGAAGGATTGATGATGAGCATACACTGATCATTACTAAGAAACTGTGAGAAGGTGTTTGTAGTTTGGTGATGATGCGATGCACCAATTGAGCTAGAGATGATGATACTGTAGTTTTGTGATGATGCAGATACACCAATTAAGCTAGAAGATGATGTATTACTTTCTTTGTAGAGATTGGATATGAAGGAGGATTGAAGCAAAACAGATTGTAAAAGGGTGGTAGACGTTGGTAGACTTGCCTTGGAGGTTTC